>BQNB010032690.1:3537-40733 GCA_026074375.1 Tanacetum coccineum | reverse complement strand
ATGAGATCGATGCTTTTCTAGCTATCGAAGTTCCTATGTATATTGAGGAAGGTTATTATGACTCGGAAGGAGACGTAATCTATCTTAAGAGTTTGCTTAGTGATGATACCACCCATAATCTCTCTCCCAAAGTATTTTTCGATCATGAGCCACAACATAATACTTTTTCTCCCAAAAGTGATCCTCTCCACCATGAGTTCACCGGTGAGCTTATCACGATTCCTCCAGGAATGGTTAGAGAGCATGAGGATTATATCAATTGAATGTCGTTGCTATGCGGTAATTCATCTTCCCGGTCACCGAAAAATTCTCATACAATCATTGAGTCTCTTCCCACATCTACTACTCTCGTTGAGGATAGTGACTCCAATAGGGAAGAGATCGATATATTTTCCGGACCGGATGATTCGATACCACCAGGTATTGAAAGTGATTTTGACTCGGAAGAGGATATTATTGACAACTTGCTTAACGATGATCCCATTCCCGAATATGAACGTTTAACCTTCATCATGGAACCCGATGAGCCCGTGATAAACAATGTTGATGAGCTTAATGAAGACGAATGTTTTGACCTAGGGGGAGGTGAGATTAATGTTGAAGTTGAAGATTCCTTCATATTTGTCACTCATATTTTTCTTCCATATCTCACTTACCCTGAGGTTTCTCCCTTACTTTCCTCCACCAAAAATGAGGACACCATTTTTGACCCCGGCATCTCCACTTAGAGCCGGTGGCATCTCATCGGGATGGAACTTTCATGTGCTTAAATGTTTATCCAAACATTAATGAAAGCCCGATTGAGATTTTCTCTTCCATTTACTCTCTCCAAGGACGAATGAATTCGGGGATCGAGTCAAGCTATGTACTACCGGTTTTCTAAAACCCAAGCGCAGCGCGGGAGCACCCTCATCTTATCCATTTTTATTTTCTTTCTTATTTCTATTGTGATGTGAGGAGGCTTGTACTCTTCTCCGATTCTTGTTGTTTGTACTTGTGATTTTTGTAGGATTGACCCAAAATTTTCTGAAGACTCTCGTGTTCGGTGTTTTGTCCCGGTTCACTCGAGCTTCCTAGCCTTTCCTTGCAATTAGTTTAGGGAAATCCGATATTCTAAAGATTATTATCGACTAACATCTATCTTTTAGCACACTTGATAAACGGCATAAGATTTTTGTGATGCTTTCTTCAGGCTTGAGTTATGCATTCGACCTTTTTGAGTTCTAGTATGGGGTTTTTAAGTCTTAGGCTAGGAAACATTGAGGACAATGTTTAATTTTAGTATGGGGTAGTATATCTTCGATATAATCTTACCTACTTTTGCCCGTTGTTCTCACGTACCCCGTTTTCCCACCAAAATTTTCAAAAATATGAAATTTTTTAAAATTTTCAAAAATAAAATAAGTGTTTTTGTCACAATTTTGACTTTCCTGCTGGGTAGAATAAGAGTAAATTTTGACCCGATCGAGCGTGTTGAGCTCTAGCTTGTTCCTTAACTTTTAGGCTAAGCGTTCGCGAAAATTCGCGAAGAACGAAAAATAATAGAGTTAACTATGAGTGAGATGCTAAACAAGGGTTATTTAGAAATTTTAAGAGCTCATGTATGTAATTTGTGACTTTTTCTCCCATAAGCTCTTAACCAGACTAATATACGTGCTGTTTTTAGAGATTAAACTTAAATCAACAATTTTTATGTAATATATAGCAAAAAATTTAGTCTTAGTTCAAACTTATACTTGAATTTTTCAAAAAGAAGTCTTCTCTATAAATAATTATAAAAAATAAAAAAAATTAAATTAAATAAATAAAAAATAAAAAATATATATAATAATAATAATAAAAGCTGTGGGCTGATAAAAGTTTACTACCTCTTGCCGGCTCACAACCGATGTGGTAGTCTTCTAAAGAAAGCCCATAGTAAGAATAAAAATCCGAGACTGATAAAAGTTTGCTGCATCTTGCCGGCTCACAACCGATGTTGCAGCCTTCTAAAAGGTCGAGGGTTACAATTGCATAAATATTTAATATTAAGTTTGAATTAATAAATTGATTTCTTTTTGATTAAATTCAAATATGCTTTTGAACTTTGACTATTCTATTTTAAAAGCTATGCATATACGGGAAACCTGAGAGTTTTTGAAACCTAAGGTCCGTGAGTCCCGATACTAGTCTCTGTGGGGTGTCAAAAGCCTGGTCACTTAGCCGCAAGGTTGGGATGTGCCAAGACGAAAGTCGCTACATGGGATGATCTCGCCTTCAAACTCATTATTCTTGGGTGGAACGTGAAGCATAGTATTTTGCAAAACGTTGATCCATGGTTGAAATTCAAAATAGCACACTCACTTAAGATATAATAAATATCGGGAGTAAAAAGTTCACAAGTTGCAAATATGAGTAGTGTTAGCATCTTTACTGATATTTAGCTGTGATTTCGTTTTAAGCTTGGTTTGGATAAGTGAAAAGTCGAGGACGATGAATTTATCCTTTTTGGGGCATTCTCGGATCGAAATGCATCTTGTTCTATGATCCCTAACAGTTATGGAAATAACGAAAGTCGAAATATTCAGTTTATAATTTTTTTTTATTAAAAATGGGAAAATGGGGTGTTTTATAACTTGTGATTTCTAAACTCTCTCCACAAAAGTCTTTGCTACTTTTCAAAGATTTAGTTTGGGGAAGTTTTGAGGTATTTGGTTTTAAAGCATATAATATTGCGTGAGGACACGCAATCGCTTAGTTTGGGGAATTTTGATATGTGTGAAAACACATATCCGTTTTATATCAAAAATGACCCATAAAAGACAAAATTGTGCTTAAAATGCTTGTATATTGCTTGTTTTGTCTTTGTGATTGTGTAGGTATGGATAATGCAAATATCACAAGAAAACGGTCAAAACCGGACAAACACGGACACGGGAACGGATAGAGTGTACAAGAGCCGGGAGAATGCTTTCAAGGTCAACCAAAGTCAACCATTGGTCAACTACAAGAAGACAAAAACCCTCAAATTACCCAAATCAGCCCCTCAAATAAACCAAATTGCAAAAATGGTCCCTAAGCCCTAACGGTGTTAACTCTTTAATATATAAAGAGTTAACACTCGTTATCTCTTTTATAATAACCCAAAAACAAACCCACGGCCCAATCCTTTTAATAAAAACCCGGGCCCAAGTCAACCCTCACACCCCCCAGTCAAACTCTCCTTCTAAACGGTTAAAAAAAAGGCGCGAACCCTTTTTACTATTCATCATCTCCTCCACTTAACCCCATGACAAAATCAAAGGGTTAATTGCAATTGGCAACGTGGCTTAACAATTCAAGTGCTAAGGTCCAACATGGCAAAAGAATACGTCCCCAAAGCTCCTTATTGGTCCATTTGTACAAAGGAGGTCTTGCGGGTCTGACAAGAAACACATCAAGGACAAAGAATTTGAACTAAAGTAAGTGTAAAAAAAGCACATAATGGCTCTGACACACGGAATGCCACATTGGCAATCCGTGTGATCAAATCTAATCCTACGGGTACGATTGAGGATCCAATGATGAGGGAAGAATCAAAGGCCAAGATCAAATGGATGAGGAGCGTGATCCAAGACCTAGAAGCTTCATTTACAGGCTATAAAAAGCCCCTCACATTCACACACAAAGGAGTGAGTTTTTAGAATTTTTCAGCTTATTTTGTATTTTCTTTTCAAAATGTCTTAGTTTAATGTTTGCTTATTGTAATCTTCTTTTTAGTATTGTAATCAACTTTCCATTAATAGAATTCGAGTTTACTCTTACTTTTCTCAAGTTCTCTTTTATATAAAACTTTACTAAATAAGTTGTTGTTGTTGTTCTTAAGCCTCTAATAAGTTGATCATAAGCTCTTCTTAAGTCTCTAAGCTTGGAATTGAGCTAAATTTAATCATTAATCTATTTAAACCTTTAAAATTAGCTAAATACCTATGCTAAATGGATCTAGAATTTTTGGATGATAAGCTTAACCTGGAAGAGCTTATGGGACTTAACTAGCTTATCCTTGTGATAAGCTAGAGCTGTAGAAGAAGCTCTTTGAGCATTTATAAGCCTTTGTATAGCTAAGGCATTTGTAAGTTCCAATTTACTCTTTTTGTCTTAATTTTATAGCTTATAATTTCCTTATTCTGCTTATAATTTTGCTTATTTGTGCTTAATGCTGTCTATTTGTGCTTATTAAATATGTTTGATAATCTGTTTTCAAGTTTAGTAGCTTAGATCTTAGTTTTCTTAGTTTTGATTCATAAATCTGTCAAAAACCAAAAATATTTAGCATAGTAAGTAGCTTATTGATTCTGGCTTATTTCCTTGTTGATTGATGCTTAATAAGGTTGTTAAAAGTTGTTAGTCATCTGGTATTTGATTCTAGTGCTTTAAATCTCTTATTCATAAGCTTAAAATAGGATTTTGTGTTTTAAAGGGGTGTTTGGCTTAAGGCAGTATTGACTAGAGTTAATACTGCCATTGGTCATTTGATCCTTTAGATTCATTTCAAATCTCATTTATAGGTTTATGATTTAAGGATTTAGGGATTTTATATTCTAAGTTCATTTTCTTTTAAGTCAAGTAGTAGTAGTCAGAATCTGATAGAATTTAGTCAAAATAGTTATCTGAGCTTGTGACTGTTTAAGCCTTTGATATAGCTTTTATTACTTTTGTTTTAGTGTTTTATAAAAGTAGAAACCATGTCCTATTGCCTGCATTCTTGAATTTGACACTATTGTGTCAATTGCATCAGTTAAGAAAGACATACAAGTAGCCTAGTTCAAGCTAAAATATCAGAAGATAAAAGTAGTTGTTAGGTCTTATAATTCAGAGCACAAGTAGATTATAGGGCATTCTAGATGGCATAGGGCTTATGTTAGCTTAATTAGCTTATTTTCTTATCTGTTTTTAAGCTTTTATTTAGTCCTGTGTCTTTTCAATAAATTCTAAAAAAAACCAAAAATATTTTACTCTATCTGCATTAGCCTTTTCATATAGCTTATTGATTGAGCAACTGATTTTCAAAATACCTTTCAAAAGCATTTTTAAGTAGTCTTTAGGATAAGCTCTAAGTAGGTATAAGCTGTTTTGCTTAAAGTTCTTGTTAGTTAGCTTAATTTTAAGCTCAAAGTCTGCCTAGGGTCTGTTTGGTTTGTAGTTTTCCATTAAGAGCTTAATTTGATTTTCTAGCTTATAGCCTATTCTTTGTGCTCATTTCTAGCTTAGTTTAGCTTATTAGATTAGTTATTAAGTAGCTTGTAGCTTATTTGGTTTGTTTTTAGCTTATCTTAGAATTTGTATCTTATAAAGTTTTCTAAAAAATAAAAAAATAAAGTTAAGTAGTATCTGTCATGTTTTCAGCTGTTTTACAGCTTATCTTGGGTTTTTCAAAAATAATTTCTTTTAGTAAAAGTGTTTATTTTTAGCTTGTCTACAACTTTGTTTTTATAAGTTTTCAAAAAAAGGGAAGATGGAAATCGGGGGTGAGCAAGGCTCGAACCCCCGACCTCAACATCCTCAACCTTTATAGCAACACAACACCACACACCTCATTACCAACGTGCCCTGGGGTCTTTTTCGTTATAGCTTCACAAAATTTAGTATTTGTATACGTTTTAGCCTATTTAGTATAATAAGCTGTTTAAGCTTATTACACAGCTTATTTAATAAGCTGTGTTTACAAGCTTATTTTTCCTAGATTCCTATTTGTCCAAACTATTTTTCGTAATTTTTCCAGGATTTTTATAAGTAGTTTACTATTTTTAAACATTTTTATTTGTTTAAAACTTTAAAAAATCATAAAAAATAGAAAAATAATCAAAAAAATATAATTTTTTTTAGAAAAATTTCTTTTATCATATAATTTATAGGAAATTTAGTTTTGCTTTCGTAAGGTTTAATTTGCAAAATTTCATTTTTTAAAGAACGAGATTCGTTTCCGTTCACGTTTTTCGTGTTTTTAAGCTCATTTTAATTCCGTTTTTGTTCTAGTTTTCTTTAAACTTACTTTTTAGTCAATTAGAGTCTATTAAAAGAGAAAAATTCATTTTAGGTTTAATTTTGGAAATTTAGGGTTTTTAATCACCGTTTAGGATTCCCGTTTTGTGTTTTTTTAGTTAAAGTTTAATTTCCCGTTGTTAAAGTTAAGTTTAATTGTCCTTTTATTTGCTCACTTCTAGGATTTTTGAAAACAAATCATCTTCGAACCAATTCAAATCATTGTCCAAACAACAAACGTGGTCTCAATTTCATAAATCTTCGAGGAATACGACCCGGTAATCACTTACCGGTAAATATAAGTATTATTATATATATTTGTGAAGATTCTCCTTACTACCTTTGTCCTCAAGGGTAGTTTGGTAATTTTCTATACTTATATATTATTTTACTACAATCAAATTTTTGGCGCCGTTGTCGGGGATTTGTGATTAAGATTCCTTTGTTTGAAGTTTGTCGATCGTGATTTGGAGAACCTTTCGTCTTCGAAAGTTACGCTTTTAAGAAAATCAAAAAAAAAAATTAAAAATAAAAAGTAAAAAATATTTTTCTTTCTTTTTTAGTATAGGTAGAAGATTAAAAACAAAAAGACAAAAATATTTGCTTTTCCAAATTTTTCAATTTTTCTCTTTTTTTTTTTTTGATTCTTCTCGTTCATTTGTGAATATTTTAAATTTTACAAAGTTGGTAAAGGACACTAACAATAATACCTTCAATTGTGGTATTATCCATAATAGTTCCGAACCCAAGATTTTTTTCAAATTTTTTTTACCGTTTTGTGTCACTAGGCGAAAAAGGCGCACCTCTTTTGTTAAATTTATTTACTTAGAGAGTTACCCTAAGTTTGTTGATTATATCGGTTAAACAAAATATTTCCTTTTCTCGTTTCATTTTATTTCTTTTGTTTAGTGCATGGCACTAGAAAATTCATACCTTTTATCTTTATAATTTTCCAAATATTCAAACGTCACCATTCCGAGACGTCGAAACAAAGGACGTGCTCCAAACATAGTCGAACCCGAGCTTCGTACTATCGTTGCACCAATGGCAGAACGTACGATGGAAGAGCTACTCCGAGCACCCACGGAAGGGTACGAGAAGCTATTGTTTTACCAGAAACTGAACGCAGAATCATTTTGAGATCAAGACGAATTTGCTTCAATTGGTTCAAGCGAATCCGTTTTACGGTCGTGAGAGTGAAAATCCTCATGCTCATATTAATAGTTTCAAAAGGATTACCTCGACTTTACGATTTAGGAATGTGTCTAACGATGTGATTAAGCTTATGATGTTTCCATATTCGCTTGAGGGAGTGCTAAAATCTTGTACGAGCAAAGAACCTCCAAAATTCAATTCTTGACTTGGGAGGATCTCGTGAACCAAATTTGTGAATCATTTTTTCCCCTCCTTTCGAAAAACCGACATTAATTAATGAACGAAATTTATGATCTACACATATAAAATTTGAGGGACTTTTAGTGAAGCATGGGAACGATTAAGGAGTACTTAGAGCTTGTTCCCCATCCGGATTTATGCTTGAGTTAACTCAAGTTGATAATTTCTATAAAACGTTTAAACGAGAATGAACAGATCCTTAAATGCCGCGGCGGGGTGGAAATCTTTTGAGGTAAGAGGACTAGAGAGGCTTTAAACATAATGAGAACAAATCAAAGTTCGTATTCACGAAATAGATCAAATGCTTCTAGGTTGAATGCTTATTCTAGTAAAAGGATGAGCGAATTGATAAGCTATTGCAGATCAACTTTCGACCGTAGTCGGAGATTGGTTTTATGAAAGTTGTCTCTCCCGCTCCGGTTAAAGCGGTTGAAGGAAATTGCGTTATTTGCGGTGGTGCCAATTCTTGAGTATAAATTGTCGGCTACCGATAACATCAGGCTAGTGTTTGTGCGACCACGGGTATTTACAATCAAGTTAACCCTCCGAATCGTGTTAGTAATCAAATGGCACCACCAGGTTTTGCTCCTGTGCAAAACAATGGTCAAAGTAGGTTTAATCAAAATCAAGTTCAAGGGAATAATTTTCGGGGAAATAATTTTCATGGAAATCAAGGTTTTCAAGCTCAAAATAATCATGCTCCAAATTTTCAAAACCAAGGATTTCAAGTTCCTAATAATCAAGTTCAACAAGAGATTTCAAATGATTTTTCAAATTACAAAGAGAATAACGATCAAATGTTTAAGAAACATGCAAATCAAATTCAACTCATTGGAAAGGAGACCTTAAGAATGAATTCAAAACACGATAAAATTCAACAAGCCGTATGATGACTCAAAACAAACCACTTTTCAAAAATAATTGCATATCATGTTGGTGGATTGTTTCATAAACCATGCCTCAACTTCGTGGTACTCTTTCGAGTACTACATTCCAAACCCGGAAGGGTGAGTTTGAAAGCGAATCAACTACTCGAAGTAGTGTTGCTTACGATGGGACCCCTCGATTCCTACCAAATCCTTCTCCTAAAAAGATAGTGGAACGAGTAACCGAGGAGAAACGGATAAGAGCAAACAAATTCCAAGGAAGTACCGCTCAAAATCCCACCTACGGTTATCCCTCTTTCTATTCCGGAAACGATGTTCGAAAGATCTTTGCCTAAAACCATCTCCGGGATCTGTTATTCCGAAGAGTTTACCTAAGCAAATATTCCGTAATCCTTCACGACGTGGATGATCAAAAGTCCCGTGAAAAGTTGAATCAAAATGGAGAAGATATTCCAAATCTTTCAAGATTTACGCTTCGACTTAGTTCGCGGTTGCTTTACTTTTGATGCAAGGATTTGCTCTACGATTAAAGGTTTGGCTCATGAATAAGGAAAAACTTGCTTGAGTTTGGCTAAGATACGTTTTTGTACGAGAATTGCTCAGTGATGCTCCTCAAAAAGCTTCTCGAAAAGCTTGGAGATCACGACAAGTTTCTTATTCCATGTAATTTCCCGGGAATGGATGTATGCCACACCTTGGCCGATCTTGGCGCGAGCATATATCTTATGCCTCTTTCTATTTGGAAAAAGCTTTCTTTACCGGAACTTACACAAACTCGGATGACTTTAGAGTTAGCAGACCGATCAATTACTTATCCTAAAGGACTCGCCGAAGAAATTTTTATCAAAGTTGGGAAATTTCATTTTCCTACAGACTTTGTTGTTGTCGATTTCAAAGCCGATCCTCAAGTACCTCTCATATTAGGAAGATCCTTTTTGAGGACCGGTCGTGCTTTAATTGATGTATACAAAGGAGAACTTATTTTAAGGGACGGAAATGAACAAATAATTTTTCATGTCGATGGCACAACAAACAAGCATGTAAACGAGTCAATTAAAATGGTTAATGACACATGCAAGGATAGTTTTAAAATGTTTACCGATGAACCCGCTCTAGTTTGCTTAACTCCACCGAAAGATGACAACGATAAAAAAGAAAAGCAGGAAGTGAAGAATCTCGCAGAACCCACGGCTAAACGCCAAACTCGTATCACATCTTGTTTGAAGAATTTTAAAGTTATTTGCAATGAGAGCATTTTTCATTCAAACAAAACACCTCAAGTTTCTTCGGTTTTTGCAATCACATCCACCTTCCCGTCTATTGAGCCTAAGGATTCTCTCATAATGGGGGACGAGCACCTTAGTACTTTTAGTGCTGAGAAAATTGTCCCAATCCTAAGAGAATATGAGGATACATCCAGGAGTGATAGTAAGAACGTTTTACCTTCGTGTGATGATTTCTCTTCCATCAACATTCCACATAATGATTCTGTGACTTTCTCTAACCGTCTTTTCAAATTTGATGTCAATTTCAACTTTAGTGACATAAACCCTCTTTTTGATGAAGTGTTAGAGGACATCGAGTGCAAGGATTCTTATGATTCCAACTTTGATGAGTCGACTTTCCTAGTCACACCTCTTTCTGATTCTAATAAGGATAAGTGTCTCGCTCTCAAAGACGACATTGAGATTCTACTTCACCATGATCCGTCTACTCCTATGAAAAGCGTTGCTTCCATTCTCGAGGGATTCATCAATGATCCACCTTTCGAAGAGAATGATGATTTATTTGATTTGGAATGTAAAACGAATGATTGGAAAAGAATTTTGTACGATGCTCCAATTGATAAAACTGAGTGTTTCGACCCAGGAGGCGACAATGATGAGATCGATGCTTTTCTAGCTATCGAAGTTCCTACGTATATTGAGGAAGGTTATTATGACTCAGAGGGAGACGTATTATATCTTGAGAGTTTGCTTAGTGATGATAACACCCATAATCTCTCTCCCGAAGTGGTTTTCGATCATGAACCACAACACATTAAGAATGAATTAGACCATGATACTTTGATAACTTTTTCTCCCAAGAATGATCCTCTCTACCATGAGTTCACCGGTGAACTTATCACAATTCCTCCAAGAATTGTTAGAGAGCACGAGGATTATATTAGTCGAATGTGGTTGCTATGCGGTAATTCATCTTCCCGGTCGTCGAAAATTTTTTATGCGATCATCGAGTCTCTTCCCACATCTACCCCCGTTGAGGATAGTAACTCTAATAGGGAAGAGATCGATATATTTTCCAGACCAGATGATTCGATACCACCGGGTATTGAAAGTGATTTTGACTCGGAAGAGGATATTATTGACAACTTGCTTAACGATGATCCTATTCCCGAATTTGAGCATTTAACCTTCGACATTGAGCCCGATGTGCCCGTGATAAGCAATTTTGATGAGCTTAGTGAAGATGAATGTTTTGACCTAGGGGGAGGTGAGATTAATGTTGAAGTTGACGATTCCTTCACATTTGTCATTCAGACTGTTCTCCTGTATCTCACCTACCCTGAGGATTCTTCTTTACTTCTCTCCACCGGGAGTGAAGACACCATTTTTGACCCTGGCATCTCTACTTAGAGCCGGTGGCATCTCATCGGGATGGAATTTTCATGTGCTTTAATGTTTATCCAAACATTAATGAAAGCCCAATTGAGATTTTTCTCTTCCATTTGCTTTCTCCAAGGACGAATGAATTCGGGGATCGAGGCAAGCTATGTGACTCGGTTACCAAAAACAAAGCGCTTCGTAGGAGGCACCCCATGCTTATCCTTCTATTTTCTTTCTTATTTCTATTGTGATGAGAGGAGGCTTGTACTCTTCCGATTCTTGTTGTTTGTGCTTGTGATTTTTGTAGGATTGACCCTAAAATTTTCTGAAGACTCTCGTGTTCGGTGTTTTGTCCTGGTCCACTCGAGCTTCCTAGCCTTTGCTTGCCATTTGTTTGGGGAAATCCAATATCCTATATTATTATCGACTAACATTTATCTTTTAGCATACTTGATAAACGGCTTAAGATTTTTGTTTGATACTTTCTTCATGCTTGGATTTTGCATTCGACTTTTTGAGTTCTAGTATGGGTTTTTTAAGTCTTAGGCTAGGAAACATTGAGGACAATGTTTAATTTTAGTATGGGGTAGTATATCTTCGATATGATCTTACCTACCTTTACCCGTTGTTCTTACGTACCCCGTTTTCCCACAAAAATTTTAATAAAATATGAAAAAAAAATTAAAATTTTCAAAAATAAATTAAGTGTTTTGTCACAATTTTGACTTTCCTACTGGGTAGAATACGAATAGATTTTGACCCGATCGAGCGTGTTGAGCTATAGCTTGTTCCTTAACTTTTAGGCTAAGCGTTTGCGGAAATTCGCGAAGAACGAAAAATGATAGAGTTAAGTATGAGTGGGATGCTAAGCAAGGATTAGTTGGAAATCTTAAGAGCTCATGTATGTAATTTGTGGCTTTTTCTCCCATAAGCTCTTAACCGGATTAATCATACGTGCTGTCTTTGGAGATTAAACTTAAATCAACAATTTTTATGTAATGTATAACAAAAATTTTAGTCTTAGTTCAAATTTATACTTGAATTTTTCAAAAAGAAGTCTTCTATATAAAAAAAATCAAAATGTAAAATAATAAAAGCTGTGGGCTGATAAAAGTTTACTGCCTCTTGCCGGCTCACAACCGATGTGGTAGTCTTCTAAAGAAAGCACATAGTAAGAATAAAAATCCAAGACTGATAAAAGTTTGCTGCATCTTGCCGGCTCACAACCGATGTTGCAGCCTTCTAAAAGGTCGAGGGTTACAATTGCATAAATGTTATGTTTAAGTTTGAATTAATAAATAGATCTCTTTTTGTTAAATTCAAATATGCTTTTGAACTTTGACTATTCAACAAAAGTCACCTATTGTCCTTAGTGATCGGTGGTAAGCAAAACAAAAGGAAAAAGACAAACCATGCTAGTATTAGGGTAACAAACCAAAGCATTACTACCCTTCTCTTTTCCTGTAGAGAACCGAACCATCAAGAACATCACAAACCCAAGAAATACTCTGCCTTATATGGGTAAATCTTTATTTGTGACTATGGTTGGACCATTTAACTTTCCAAAAGTTGAGCTATATAAGCAACACCTCAAACATTCCCACGGATAAGCTCTCAAAACAACTCACAAACAACCCTTTTGTTTCTTATTCCCATGGATAAGCTCTCAAAACAACTCACAAATAACCCTTTTGTTTCTCTATCCTCTGGTGTTCATCACAAGCATGAAACAACAACAATAAACCCAAGCTCACAACCCATCTTACCCCTTGCCCATGGTTTCGAATTAGTTATCAAACACAAACAACAAATGAACACATTAAGGGACCCTAAAACCCTAAAAACATTAAAACCCAATTCGACCCTCCTTGGTTTTATTGAATGGCCGACGAATCCAAGCAGCCAAACACCACTTTCGATCTTTGCTTATGGTCATCACAATCATGTAATGAGTCAAGTAAATGCGCATCTTTAATCTTTTAGTGTGTTTAGCTTCGTTAGATATAAAGGAAAGTAGGTTTTCCTTTGGTTGCCTTCCTGCTAGGTCTTTTAAACCAACACGCGATGGGTTTCTGTTTCTGCTCTCTGACAAGTCTCAGCAGCCAACGCCCTTGTCTTCGGTTCGTTGGTTTAAAGTTGGTTTCATTGGATTGTCTTGTTTCGTAGGTTCTGAGTGTTGGGTGCTTGGTTGAGTATAAGCGTATTTGGGTTCGTTTGTTATTTCGAGCCACACCACACCCATCTTTGTGAGTTAACGTCGCTCGCCTTTTTTTTCCATTATAAATGTCGACACTTTTCGCCATTTTAAACGTCTTTTATTTGTGCTTTGAACTTGTACCTTATTGTGATCATTAACTGTTTTTTATTTGTTGAACAACATGAACACAAAACTTTATATCTGTTAAGCTGTAAGTGGGTTTTTGGGACATGGTATTGAGTCATTATAAGGAAGAATGATAGGCCCTAAACACAGTAAAGATATGTACTTGTGCAAGCCTTAGCCAACTTGCAAAATAAAGAAAATAAACACACACCCTATTAGAGGCTACTGTTTTGGAAAATACAACAAAAACAAACATATTAGTTGATAAGTTCTATGGCCTAATATTTAAATACATGTATACTAAAAGAACTTGAAAATAAGGCCATTTAAAAATAAAAGAAGTTGTGTCTGTTTGTTGTTAGTCGAAAGATGAGTAAAAATGTGGCACTACATGTTTTGTAAAAGGCAACCAAATGGGTCACATAGGACCTAATTTTGAACCATGAAAACTTGTTTATGAGATAGGTTATCACTTAGTTCCTAAACTAGACACGTCGAAGTTCACTTTACAACTTGAATGGTCGAAATTGGTTAAGTAACGAGGAAGCATTTGTATTTTTAAAACCATAACACAAAGCTGCGTTTCATATAAGTTGGTGGAAAAGAGCCCGACACTTGTATCTTTCACAAATCACATGTTTTAAATATAAGACAAAAATTTTACTAACACATTGCTTAGTATTCGCAACGCCACAACTTTACTTAATTATTTAACCCCTTTAGAGACCAAACCGGGAGTTGACTCGAACTTAAATTTTTGAAGTACTTATAACCTAGTTTCTAAAATGCCGATATCGTAATTCACACGTTTATATTTAGAAAGTCATGACCCGATAAAGTTGACTACTATTCATGAAAAATCATATTTTCACAATGTTTAATATTTATCAAACTTGACACTAGACTAACGGGATTGCATACAATTGTCTTATGTCACATATTTAGTAAAGTATATATTGTTGTCATTTAGGCTGCGGATAGAGTTTCGCCTCGTTTCGCGTACATCATTTTTCGTGCCCACATCATACTTGTCATTATCTTGATATATCTTCGAGGTGAGTTTATAGCCCCCCTCTCTTTTACTTGTTTTACATATATTTTTGGGTGAAACACTGCTTGATACAATTTTACTTACTGTTTGATTTAAAACTCGTTACCGTGTTCAGTCCAACTCGTTTGCATACATTTACAAACGCATTTACTTGGTTCAATTCCATACTCATTAACATATCACGCGATTGAGAACAATACTTGCATTTCATTTATGGACCCAACAACATTTAAGTTTTCACTCATATGATTATGATAGCTTAGGTTGCATGAACTGTAAATCACTTAGCTGAGGACGCGAATGTTATTAAATAGATCTATTCGGGATTGAACAATCCCCGTTCGCGTGATAGCTATTCACTGGGAATGACGTAAAAGCATGCAAAACACATTGGTTTGAGTTCATCAGGGCCAACAATTACACCCCCCACCCCCATACACATGAATATTTTTAGCAATAGCCCAATAGCCCGGGAGTTCTGGAGTGGGTGGGGGGGGGGGACACCTAGGATTGGTACATATTATTTCATAATCACGGGTTTCTTGGTGGAACACTACATGGTACGACCTACTTGCAACTTAATAAAGTGGCATACATACAAGTCTACGTCACAGTTTCATGAACTTAGAGTAATGGTAATCATGGTTTTATACACACTTGAACATTTACGTTGCCTGGAATAAAGTGGCAATACATACTTTGGACAATTGCGGTCAAATTTTCATACGTATATTTTTGTGACTATTTGGGGATTGAAACGGTCACGCATACTTTACTGAACGTTGGTTCAACATTTGTATTTATAGAAACCTATGAACTCACCAACTTTAATGTTGACACTTTTAAGCATGTTTTTCTCAGGTGAATTAAATACTTGGATTTCCTGATGTGTATTGGAGTCTAAATTGACAAGATTTCATACTTGGGTTTCTACAAATGATCAAAACTCGTTGTGTTGCTTTCAAGCTTTTCATTGTGATGCAATTATAGGACAACTATTATTTTGATTTCAGAAAATCAACGAGATTGTTTTACAAACGACACATTTAGAGGTCGTTCTCTTGTATCTAGCACTGTGTATTATGAAGTAGCACCCCAAGTGGTATTCCGCTGCGTTGTCATATTTTTGAGGATGTTACAAGGACAATGTTTAATTTTAGTATGGGGTAGGATATCTTTGATATGATCTTGCCTACCTTTACCGTTGTTCTCACGTATCCCGTTTTCCTACAAAAAATTTAAATTTTTAAGTCTTAATATCTAGTTTAATTTTCACCTTTTAAAAAAATGTTGAAAAATATAAATAGTTAGTTGAATAAATATAGAAAATAGTTGACACAAATATAGACTTTCCGTTGCTGAGAATAAAAAGTAAATTTTGACCCAACCAATTTTATATCTTAGCTTTCTCCTTAACTATAAATAGATTGATTTTTTCTAATCTCTTATACAAGGAGCTATAAAATGCAAGTCTAGCTTGAAAAAGTCAAGACTTTGCAAGTTCCCATAATTGATTTTAAATATGCAAAGTTTGATTTATTAGAGTTGAGATTGTTGCCAGTCTATGTGACTTGTTAAAGTGCCGATCTTAACTCGTTAGGCTAAGTATTCACGAGTTTCTTTATTAGAAATTTTAAATTGTGAAGAACAAGAGATGATAGAGTAGAGTATAAGTTTTTGATGCTAAACATAGAATAGTTAGATTTCTTTAAGGCTCATGAGTGTTAATTGTGGCTTTTTCTCCCATTATCTTGTTTCACCATTATATAATTGTTGAATAAATAAAGTTGCTTTAGGTTTTTGCGATTCTTAGTTTAGATCCTTTCATAGAAATTCCATCTGATGAAATTAAGGTACACATTGAGGTTTTGTTAGTGTTGCGGGGAAATAGGCTACTGTTTCTTGTCGGCTCACCGCGATGTGGCAATGTTGTAAAAGTCACGCAAGACTTGAAATTTGCTAATAATAATAAGTTAAGTAAAAAAAGCCGAATGCCTAAATAAGACCACTAACCTCTTGCCGGCTCACTAACCGATGTGTATTCGTTTTAAAGGGTGGATGTAAAAATAATAAATAGAACTGTGCAGAAAAAAGTTTACTGCATCTTGCCTGGCATCCACAAACCGATTTTGCAACTTCTAGAATAAGGCACTATAATAATAAACCAGACTGATAAAAGTTTGCTGCATCTTACCGCTCAAAACCGATTTGCAGCTTCTAAAATCAAGAAAATTACAAGGTCAAATATGTTTGCTGCATCTTCCCTTGGCATCACAATCGATGTGCAGCCTTCTAAAGGACCGAGGTTAATTAGTTTCAATAATAACATGGAATATAGCAAATTTTACCGTCCATACTCCAGGGGTATCTAAATAAAAGCTCCGTCACTGGACTGCTATGTTGAGTTGTTTCTGATGAAATAAAAGGATAAACCCCTAAATCATGCGAAATTAAGAAACCTTAATATGCGACCTTATTCTCACCAGATCGTCTCTTTAGGTAAAAAAGGATTTTTGAAACTAATTGTGGCTCTAAAACCGTGTTTTACTTTATATGAATATAGGACCATAATTTATTGTCACCAATAACTCGATAATAAAATCTATAGAGGAAATTAGAAAAAAGGAGAAAAATTAAGTATAACAAACTTTTATGAGTAATGTTAGCATCATAACTTGATATTTACAATTGATCTTGTTTTTTAAAGCTTGTCTTCGAAAGTAATGTCATGGACGATGAATTTATCCATCTAACACTTTTTGTGCTTTTTGTTCCTTGATTCTAAAGTTATCAATGAATAATGAAAGCAAATAATTATTCACGCATGAATCAAATTGTAAGTTGTAAGGATAAAAATTAGAAAAATACATAAAAATGGAAAAGAGTTTTGAAAAATGGGAAAACGGGTATTTAATAGCTTGTGATTTCTTACTCTCCCCCACAAAATCTTTGCTACTTTTTCAAAGATTTAATTGGGGAAGTTTGGAGGTATTTGTTTTAGGGCATATCACATGCGTGAAGGACACGACAATCACTTATATGGTAATTTTGATAATGAGAAATCACATATCTTTATTATACCAAAAATGGCCCTTAAATGATCAAAATGTGCAAAAATATGCTTGTATTTGTGTATTTTGTTGTTTGTGAATGTGTAGGTACGAGTATTGCAAAAATCACAAGAAAACGGTCAAAACCGGGCAAACACGAACACAAGAATGGAAAGAATGCACAAGAGCCGGGAGTTTGATAGCAAAAAGATCAAAAGTCAACCTTTGGTCAGCAATGGTCAACTCACAAAAGACAAAAAACCCTAAAAATTCCCAAAATACCCTTAATGTTAAATAATTCTCACCAAAAGTCCTTAAAACCCTAACACCGTTAGTCTTTTTATTATAAAGACTAACGATCGTTAACTCCTTATAACCATTTACCTTTAAAACCATTTCACCGAGCCCAAATACTCACCATGGCCCAATTCCTTTCTACCCGAGCCCAAGTCAACACCCCCATACCCCGGGTCAAACAAAGTTATAAAAGGAAAGAAAAAGGCGCGGGAAAAGATGTTTTTACTATTCATCGTCGTGCCCAAGATTAACCCTGCATAAAAAAAGGGTAAATCCTAATTAACTACGTGGCTAAAAGATTCGAGTACTAAGCACTAAGTTGGCAGAGCAAAACGTCATCAAGTGCTCTCATTGACTAGAATTAACAAGGGGAATGACACGTTGGATGATAACAAACACACCTCTGATGGAATTTTGTACTAAATCCTTTGTAAAAGAAGCACAAGAAGGGAAACAAACCACGGATTGCCACGCTGGCAATCCGTGTGACATACTCATCCAAGGGCTCAAATAAAAGATGCTATTTCAGTTGTAAATGAATGATCAAGATGAAGAGAGCGCTTAACAAACTTGGGGTCCTAGAAGCTTCATTAAGCCACTATAAATACGAGACCATCCTCACTTACAATATATCTAGCTTAATTTAGGAGTAGTTTAGTGATAGCTTATTGTAATTTTCTAGTTTACTGTAGTTTAATCCTTTGTAATTTTCATTTAAAAAGCTTTGTAATTTGTTTTTCGTCAATAAAAGTTTGTATTTCACCTTTTAAACTTGAGCTAAAATATGCTTTTACTTAAATTGTAATAATAAGCAATGTGGTTTAATAAGCTTAATAAGTTGTCATATCTATTCATAAGCTAGCTAAGTACTCATTCAAGCTCAAAAAGCTTAGCTGAGCTTTATTATACTCATTTCCTCCCCTAAATTTTACCTAAGCTTTGGATAAGGATGATAATACAATCTGGGAAGGGCTTATTGGACCCCACCAGCTTGTTCTAAACAAGCTGAAGCTTGTTGATTTAAGCTCATTTGAGCATACACCTCTGTTTAGCTGAGGTGGAGGTATCATCTACTTTTCCTTTGTTATTTTCTATTATATTTTTTATATAAACTTAGTTTAAATCTGCATTTTAGCTTAAACTGTTAGTTAGTAGCTTATTGTTGTTAAATTTAGCTTAAACTTGCTTATTATCTTTGCTTAGTGCATATTTAGTTTAAATGTTAGCTTAAATCTAAATCTGCATATGTTAGTTTTAAAACAGTTCAAAAATACAAAAATAGTAGCATAGTGTAATAGCTTATTGATTTTGCTTAATTGATTGTTGAAATCTACTCATTAAGTCTGATTTTAGCTGTCTAATATCTGGTATTAAAGTTTTGTGCTTAAATTCTCAAAATTATAAGCTAAAAATGAGATTTAGCAACTTAAAGGGGTGTTTGGGTCAAGCAGTACTAACTTAAGTTAGTACTGCTAGACACTTTTTGGTCCTTTAATTTGATTTAAAACATCATTTTGAGGTTTATAAAGAAAGGATTTAAGATATTTGTAGGTTAAGTTCAAGTTTTAATCAAGTTAGTTAGTAATAGTTTAGATCTCTTAGGTTTAAGTTCAGTTTCATTATCATTTTTAGCACAAGTCTGTTCTAGTGGTTTTGATTGCTCAATTTTGCTTTTATTTTGATGTTAAAAGAGGTTAGAAACAAAGCTCTAAAGCCTGCATTGTTGTTTTGAGTATTTGCCAAAACTGTCTTAGATTGATAAGTGTTGAAAAAAATTGAGAAAATGATTTTTCAAATGCTTATTGTTGCTTATTGTGAATTTCAAAATACTTTTTGAGTATTGATTATTGTTCTTTGAGGTCCAAATTAAATCTGTTTGAAGGTCTGAGATCCATAAGGATCCTTTTGTTTGTTTATTTTTAAAGCTCCAAAAATGGGTTTATAAACATTGGAAAAATATGCCAATAATGAAATACTTTGAGAAAACACAGCTTTTTACAGAAGCCTTTTTAAGGGGCTTTATATTGAAATTCAAATTGCTTGTTGATTGTTGATTCTTGTTGCTTTTTGGACAATCTTTAAGGGCTTATAAGTTGCTAAGCCATAAGGATCCATCTTTGAGCTTATTTTTAAGCACAAAAGTGCTCCCCCCTTGCTGTTTGTATGCAGTTTTAGGCTTAAGTGCTATTTGGCTTATTTGTGCTTATCTGCTTATTTTCCTAGCTTATTTAGGTTTAATATTGCTTATTAGTTTAGTTTAAGCCCATTTTAGCTTATCTCCTTTAGGTTAAATCTTATTTAAGCTTATTTGCATTTTTAGCTTAAAAATTGTAAGTGTTTAGGCCTTTTAGTTAATCTGTCAACTTTAGCTTAAGTTAGCTTAACTCCTTTGCTCATTTTTGTTTGTTTATGCTTATTAGGCATAACTTTTTAGTTATTATCAGCTTATTTGCCCTTTCCTTTGCTCATTTGTGATAAAATAGCCAAAACAGTTAGCCTTTTTAAGCATTTAGTTAAGATAAGCTTCTGTCACTTACTCAGCTTATTTTGGAAGCTTATTTGTGGTTAATAAAAAAAGTGTTTTCATAAAAAGTGCTTATTTTTCTGTCTCCTAAAAAGTTGTAAAAAAATGGCATTAAAAAACGCTTGGGAGTTTGGAAGTCCAAGGTGAGCACAAGGCTCGAACCTGGGACCTCAACAAATTCAACCAAGCGTTTTAACCCAACACTCACTACCATTGTGCTACAATAGCTCATCCGTTAGAGTTTGCATTTAGTTAATACTTATACACATTTTGAGCTCTTTTGTATAATAAGTTGTTTTGGCTTATTTCACAGCTTATTCGATAAGCAGTTTTCACAAGCTTATTTTTCCTAGATTCCTCACCATTCAAGCTTTTTTCATAATTTTTCTAGTTTTTTATAATTAGCTTAGTATTTTTAAACATTTAATTTTGTTAAAATCGTTTTTAATTCATAAAAAATTATAAAAAAAATCAAAAAAATATAATTCTTTTTTAGAAAATTTTCTTTTAACATTTAGATCCTAGGAAAATTAGATTTGCTTTCATAGGGTTTAAATTGAAAAATCTTGTTTTTTTAAAGAACGAGATTTTATCCCGTTCATGTTTTTATTGTTTTTAAGCTTAAATCTCCTTCGTTTTTGGTCTAGTTTTCTTTATTCTAGTTTTTTAGTCAATTAAAACTTATAAAAACCAAAAAGATCATTGTAGGACTTAATTTTGTTGATTTAGGGCTTTTAGGTCCCATTTAGGATTCCCGATTTGCGTTTTTAATTAAAATTTAATTTCCCGTTATTTTTTCTTTAGTAGTTAGGTTTAATTGTCCCTTTATTTGCTCACTATTAGGATTTTAGAAAACAAATCATCTTCGAACCAATTCAAGTCATTGTCCAAATAACAAACGAGGTCTCAATTTCATAAGTCTTTGGGAAAATGACCCGGTAATCACTTACCGGTTTCTTACGTAGAATATTTTTGTGTGATTTTTCTTACTTCCTTTATCCTCAAAGGTAATTTAGGAATTTCATTATCGTTATATTATTATACGTATTAAAACTATACACACTAGGAGGACAGTATGAAACTAATGGAATTGATGACATTTTGTACAAAATTATCTGAATTGGTGAGAAAAAGAAAAGAGAGACGTGTGTATAAAATAGAAAGAGTGAATTGGTAAGAAAAAGAAATGAGAGATGTCGTGAGCTAAAAAATAGAAAGAGAGTTTGTGAGATGCTTTTCGGAATGAAATTGAGGTGATTACTGGTGCTTTAATGTTAATGCTGCACAACTTCAACTTAATGCTGCTAAGCTTAAGTTAATACTGTTACGCTTAAATTACTGCTGCCCATATTTGTTTATGCTGTTGAGTATACACTTACTGCTGTTAGGCATAAGTTAATGCTGCCAGGCAAAACTTACTACTGTTGGGTTAGTTAATACTGTTAGGCTTAACTTAATGTTGCTAGTTTAAGTTAATGTCGTTGAGGGTACTTTACATAAATAGATCGTTTGACTCAATTAAAGGTTTTTATCACTTACCATAATCGATTTCATACATTCAAATACTCTCTACACCTAAACCCTAAATCAATTTCATCGTTGTTCATCAAAACCCATCACAATGTCAACACATAAGTTTGTTAAAACACATAATTTGGTTGCGTTTTTAGAGAAGCCTGCTAAAAGTAAAGGATTTGAGTAGATTGTTGATTTTCTACATGCGAATCCCATTAGACATGCACTTACTATTAACCCTACGATCTATATATTATGTATTCAACAATTTTGGGATTCTGCTAAGCTTAAAACAGTTAATGGGAATGTACAGATACAAGCCCTAATTAACGAGAAGAAGATTATAGTCAATGAAGCATCTATTAGATGTGATATTAAGCTGGACGATGCTGAGGGTTCTCCATGTCTACCCAATGCTACTATCTTTGAAGATTTGACAAGAATAGGGTATGAAAAAGTTTCTTAAAAGCTTACTTTTTAAAAAGCTTTCTTTTCACCACAATGGAAGTTCTTAATTCATACCATTTTGCAATGCATTAGTGCTAAAACTACTGCCTGGAATGAATTCAGTAGTACAATGGCATCTGCAATAATTTGTCTTGCTAATAATCAGAAATTCAATTTTTCCATGTACATATTTGACAGCATGGTAAGGAACTTAGAAAATGTGAATAAGTTCTGGATGTACCCAAGATTTGTTCAAGTCTTTGTGAACCAACAGTTAGGAGACATGTCTAAACATAAGAAGACTTTTGTTAATCCTTCTCTTACTAAGAAGCTATTTGGGAACATGAAGAGGGAAGGAACAGGATTTTCTGGGAGGGTTACACCTTTGTTTGATACTATGATTGTTCAAGCTTCTAAAGAAGTGGGTGAGGATTCAGACCATCTAACTGATTCCAATCAAATACCTATTGTTGATCAACCATCTACATCCTCTAAACCCAAGAAGAAACAAAAGTCTAAGAGAAAATAGAGGAAGGAAGCAGAGGTTTCACATGATGAGACTGAACATGAGGAAAGTGTACCTACACCTTCTAATGATCCACTACCCAGTGGTGAGGATATAATGCAACTAACTGATTTGATGGTTTTATGTACCAAATTACAAAAACAGGTTCTTGATTTGGAAAATGCTAGGTCTGATCAAGCTATTGAGATTTCTAGCCTCAAAAAAGGGTTAAGAAGTTAGAAATTAAAAGAAAGTCAAGAATCACCAAGCTAAAAAGATTAAGTAAGGTTGGTGCTGCTAGAAGGGTTGAATCCTTTGAGGATAAAGATAGTTTGGGTGATCAGGAGGATCCATCCAAACAGGGGAGGAACAAAGCAGATATTGATCAAGATTTAAATGTCACATTGATTGATGAAACTCAAGGGAAGTTGAATGATGAAGACATGTTTAGAGTATATGATCTTCATGGTGAGGAGGTAATTGTTGAAGATACTACTGCTCCTACAATTCCAATTACAACTGCTGAGGTAGTTACAACTGTCAGTGCTCCAACAACTACCATTGATGAGTTAACTTTAGCTCAAACCTTGATAGAAATCAGAGCAGCCAAGCCCAAGACAATCACAGCTGTTACAACTGCTGCTACTTTAGTTACAATTGCTACTACTTCAGTTACTACTGCTGCTGTAACAAGACCAAAGGCAAAGGGAATTGTTTTCCATGATCAGGAAGAGCAGGTATCTGTGTCGAAACCAACAGTTTCTTCAACTCAACCCTCAATCAAAGACAAAGGTAAGGCAATAATTATTGAGTCTGAAAGTCCCTTGAAAAATAAAGATCAAGTTGCTGCTGATGAAGAGCTTGCTAGACAATTGTATGGTGAAATGCAAGCAAAGATAGCAGAAGAAGAGAGGATTAAAAGGCAAAAGGAAGAAGAAGCCAACATAGCATTGATTGAGTCATGGGACAATACTCAAGCTATGATGAAAGCTGATTTTGAATTAGCTCAGAAGATACAAGCAGATAAACAGGGAGAAATAACTATTAAAGAAAGATCTAAACTATTTGTTAAGCTTATGAACAAAAGAAGGAAACATTTTGCTAAGCTTAGAGCTGAGGAGATAAGGAAAAAGCCACCAACTAAAGCTCAAAAGAGAAATCTGATGTGGAAAGCTCAAAAATAGTTAGTTAAAGAGTAAAAGCTATGAAGAGATTCAGAAGTTGTTTGATTTGGAAATGAAAATAGTTAATTCATTCATTCCTATGGATTTAGATGTAGAAAGCTCAATGAAAGCAAGAATTGATATAGAACAAGAAAGTAGTACTAAAAGAGCATGTGCTGAGTTAGAGTAGGAAGATGCTAAAATAGAAAAGACTGATGAGCATGTAGAAGCTGAGGAGCATAATGATCAAGAGGAGGCAGAGCTGAAAAAGCACTTGGAGATAGTTAGAGATGATGATATAGCAATTGATGCTATACCACTAGCTACTAAACCTCCAGTGATTATTGAGTATAAAATTGTTAAAGAGGGAATAATTAGACACTTCCAGTTGATAAGAGCAGATAGAAGCTCAAAGAGGTATTCTTCAATGATTAAGATGCTTCAGGGTATTAACAGGGAAGACTTACAAACCCTCTGGAAGTTGGTCAAAGCAAAGCATGGTGATACAAGACCAGAAGATGAATATGAAAGAGTGCTATAGGAAGATTTAAAAGTGATTTGAACCTGACAGAAAGAGTGAAGTATGGAGAAGTCTATAGGGATATAAACTGATTATATAGAAGTTGTTTGATTTCGGTAGAGTACACTATGTAAGGTTTCAAACAGCTATGTACATCTTTATGTTAGTTGAAAAGAGAAATCCCCTCACACCAATAACTATCACAAATATGCTCAACAAAAAGCTTCAAGCTGACTACTGGAATGAAATTGGTAAAACAAGAGAAAGGTCAATGATGTGTTTGAATGAATCCTCCTGACGATGAAGACTTTTAATGAAGAAACTTAAAGATTCAGAAGATGAACATCAAGTTTAGGGGAGGATTGTTGGGATCAAAAGACTTCATAGAGTTTCTACTGCTTAGTTAGTACTGCCGAGTTATTATTGTCTTCAACAAAGTTAATGCTGCTAGTTCAAGAGATACAACTGTTGATAAAGTTACAACTACTGGATGGATAAAGATAAAGATTACTTGAAGATCAAGATTGTCTACGGATAAGGATAAATATTTATAGAAAAGGTCTTTAAGAATAATCTAAGTTTGTAGAATATATTGTAAATCATCTAGGACTCCTTGGTGTATAAAAGGAGGTCCTAGGGTATAGAATTACGTGTATCAAATACATAGAATTTTCATAGCTTCAAGGTTGTAAACTCTAATACTATCAAAGAGTGTTCGTATTAATATATTGAAGCTTATTATTTTGGTTATATTTTATGTTTGTCAAACATACATTACTGTTTCATTAAATATTCTTCTTAGTGGTATAAACTAGATTTCGCATAGTTTATATCATTCACTCAAAGTTTCATTCTTAGTACCTTTGGATTTATTCAAGGATACTAAACCTTGTGATGTGTGCTAAAACACACATCATTTGTATCCCAAAAATGCTAATAAACAGACTAAAACACTAAAATATGGATAAATATGTTGTAAATATGTTTGTATTGTGTTTTTATGTCTTACAGGTACAAAGGATTGAAAACAAAGCAAAAACGATAATTTTCGGGTGACTTTCAGTGACGTTTTTACATTTATCGAGGCTCTAACGAAGTCGTTAATATTCCTCGATCACACCATTGGAAAGAGCACGAAATTACGAGTCCAATGGTACCGGCCTTTCATATTTGAACCTTTTTATTTTGAACCTTTTTACCCATTTTTGAACCTTTTTACTATTAATGAACCTAGCTAGACCTATTAGACCTTAAATAACTTTTAAATCCATAGTATAATATAACAATGCTCGAGCTTAGTTGGTTCAACGGTGTGACTTAAGTTCATGTCCGGAAGGTCATGGGTTCGAGTCCCCCTTGTCCCAAAGTTGGGGTATTAGTTGCTACGCCACGTGGCACCACTCAGGTGGTGACATATGGCAACCCGACCCGACCCGGCCCACGACCCGACCAGACACGGCTGTTGACTGGCGGTCAACCACTGTTGACCGGTGGTCCGGCGGTGGTTGACCGGTGGTCCGCCACCGTTGACCGTCGTTGGCCACCGTTGACCGCCGTTGACTACCACCGTTGACCGGTGGTCCGGTGGTGGCTCTAGTGACGGCTGGCAGGCCACGTGGCACCACTCAGGTGGTGACACGTGGCATAACTAATGATTGGTACGAGGTACTGTGCAGGTGTACGAGGTTCAGATAAAGAGGCTTCTAGAATGATGACGTGGCGCATTGTGGTTGGTGGATCGGAAGAATGACAGTTGCATATGATTAGGTACTAGGAATGGGATCCCAATGCAATCATGCGTGAATATTAAGCTATTATTTGAGTCGGTGGAGCAAGAAATGTCTAAAATGCCCCCAGATCTAGAGCTTCTATTGGACGAGTACCCGAAAAGACAAAAATGCCCTCAAGCCCCAATTGGGCCTATAAATCTCACACATCAACAACATTTGAGAGTTGTTAGTTTTTAGCTTATTTTTCACATAGTATAGTTTTAGAGTAGGTGTAAGGATAGAAAAGTGTAGCTTAATATTAGCTATCATTGTAAAAGCTTTTTAGCTTAATTCTCAACTTTATTGTAAGTGGCTTATATTTATGAATGAGAGGCTTTTTATTAAGGCTGGTTTTATTAAGCTTTTTATCTTTAGCTTATTCTTATGCTTATTTCTCCTACTCTTTTCTTTTCTTTGCTTATTTCCAAATAAGCTATGCTTATAGCTTTATTTTGGATCCATCTCTTAAACCTATATTCTAATTAAGCCTTCTTAAATAGCTTATTTAGACTAGCTTATTTTATATTATTTGATTTAGAGCTTATCGAGTGAGTCTTATTTTAGGCTATTTTCGATTGCTTATTTCTATTCAAGCCTTATATATATATTGGATCAAATCTTTAATCCATCCGATTCCGGTCACTTGATTGAACACTCTTAGTTTTTCCGGGTAATTTAGATCAAAAGTTTCCCAATCTTTTTATTAGCTTATTGTCTTTAGAATAAATTCTAAAATAGCTTTTGCTTATCTTATCTTTTTCTCTTTTCTTGTCTTTACTTTTTCAAAATTGCTTATTGTTTGATTAAGCTCGATTCAGATGCTAAAAAGGTGCATGAGTCTCCTACCGACTTATTCATTAAAGTCTTACACCTTTATCTTGAGAGCTTGTTATTTTAACTATTTAGTCTAAAGTTTTCTAAACTTTTACTAGTTTTTTCTTATAGCTTATTAAGCTAGGGCTTATTCGAATGGTACTTGTATGCTTTATTTGAGAAGTGCTTATTTATAAGCTTATTATTCTTCATCATTTTCTTTAAAAAAGCCTTGATAGCTTTTTAGCTTATTCTAGTTTTTATTTCAAAAGTAGTTTTTTTATATAGATTTAATCTAGGTTTATTTTTACAAAAAGTAGTTTTCAAAATAGCTTATTTTTCTAAAAAAGTTTTCATCCTAATTAGCTTTATTTTGTCTTAACTGTTTCATAGTCTTATTTTCTTATTTCAATCCTGTCAACATCTACAGGCCGGAGCTTAAGGGTACATATAAGGTGATAAAATAGATAAAGTTTTGATCTTTATGGTTTTTATAAAAGTAATTAGTAGATAAAGTTGACAACTTTATTTGCTAATTAGTGAAGTAAAAGCTTTTAAAGTGATAAGCTTATTTGTTTATTAAGTTGTAAGCTCGGTGTTTTTATATCATTGCGGTCTCTTTAGTTCGGGTTCTATTTCTAATATCTTTTCAATACTTTATAATAGTTTTAAATTTTATCGTTCCATAAAAATTTGTGTAATTGATGTTTTGTCATGCTGCTTAGTGTAGATTTATTTTGTCCGTTAAATGCTATGTTTGTTAAATTGAATTTCGTTATGAGTAGTGAGGTAAATAACTTGTGTTTGCTAAGTGATTAGTGATTTGGAATTTAAGTGCGGTTTTAAAAAAGGTATTAAAAAAATATAGTCCATTAGAATATTCCCAATGTTACAGACCGTCATTTACTTTAATTGCAATTTAAAATACTTTGTTCATTTATTTAAAAAGCATTTTATTTTACCTTGTCATTTAATTTCTTGAAACTTGTGTTTTTTTTAATGATTTTAATTCGTTAAACCTAGCCGCACTTTAAGGAACATTTCACGTCACATAGCAAACATATTTGTCCAATTTATAATCATTTAGTCAATTTTGTTTAAAATCATTTATTTTTAATCTTAGAATTAATATTAGTTTAATTTTTAGTTTAAAAATAGTTTAAAACTAAAACCAAAAACCTTTTATGACAATCAAAGCTCGATTACAAACTTGAACCGTAAAATTTTCCATTCACCTCTTTCGTCTGGAAGAAAACGATACCCGTGTTGATACTAATTATTCTTTTCTTAAGAATAATTGTATGATACTTTGCTTACGTATACGTATATGTAGTTTTCTATAAATAATAAATTATATAATATATATAATATAAACTATATATTATATAATATATAATATATATACATATTTGAAGGTTTATATATATATATATAATAATATATATAGTATATATATATATAATATATTATATATATATATATATATAATAATATATATATATAATATATATATAATATTTGAAGGTTTATTTGATAAACACGTTGAAAAACGACGAACATCACCTTGCATCAAGCTAAGGAGTTAAATATCTATTCATTGGGATCAACAATGGGTATTTTTCTATTTTTAATTTGGTTCGAGTTTGGTCGAAGTGAGTTGAAAGTATTACTAATTGGGTGATAAATAAACATTGTGGCTAGTTGGTTCGATTGAAAAAGTGTTCGGTTTGGTTGTTTGGGTTGCGTCCGAGTGTTCAAACCAAAGAGGGGAAGCCGAAACCGATTTTCGAGTTGCGTTGTAAGTATTTAATTACTTGTATTGTGTTTATTTTCGCTATTTGATTGAGTTTCAATATTTCATGTGATGAAATCCGAGCGAAACTTGCGTGTCTAGTTAGAATAAGATGTTGGGTTATTGAGCTTTGTGGATATCGTGTATAGGCTATTTTAGACATGTGGCGAAGTGATTTTTGGGTCGAAAATAGTTTTTGGATGCGTTTGGTAACATAAAATTTCGAGCAGAATCTTTGGCTCGGGTTTCGAGGGTCGAGAAATTATAAAATCTTATTTTTGATTTAGAAATATGATAGAACTTATTTTTATGAATGTTTCGGTAATTTGAACGTCCCGTAACTCCAAATAACGAAGTTATGGCCGAATGAAATTTAGAAAAATATATATTGTTTGGTTCAGCTATTTTTAAATAATGATGCTGACAGATTTTTAAACGGCCGATTTGAGCACTTTCGAGTCCATTTCGGCCTTCCGGCGAAGCACGAAAGTTGCTCGGAATGACGTTTTGCATAAAATCTCGTTTTGGTCAAAGTGACGAAAATGTGATATAGAGGGTCGTTTTGGTCGGGTCAGATTTAGAAAAATAAATATATTATAGAAAGTCAAACATAAAAGTCAACGGAGACTTTAATCAACGTTAATACGTTATAAGTGTGATTTCGATTAATAAAATAATATCGACTAATATACTTATGCAAGTAATTATTTTTGAGATCATTGTTCGGATTTTAAAAACGGAAAGTATAAAAATAGTAACTTTCGTAATAGTCGAGTTATGACATCGACATTGGAAATGAACAACTAGTTGGGCAACTAATGTTCGACGAGATAAATAAATATTATTATTATTAAGTGTCGAGAATTACTAAAAGTAGTAACTCTTCGAGAGTAGTAACTTTCTAAAAATAGAAACTTACCGAAAATAGAAAGTTTTCAATAAAGTGATACAACCTATGAATGAATGAAAAATAGTATATAAAATATACTAAGTGCTAAGGTCTAGGACGCGCAAGAGGATTTCTCATCACATGAGCATTTTATATATATATGATTTTGTTGATACGATGAATGCATCGTTGATTATACTTTTCGGTATAGTAATCGAGCGACTCTAATTATAGGTCGTGATCGCGTTTGTGGATTTTCGTGCTAGACTTCATTGTTTGATCAACGGCTTTTGATCAATGTGAGTTCATAGCCTCACTATTAAGTGTTTTAAATGTTTTAAACCCGCGAGGGGGATACTTGCTTGTTTTGAAAATGAGAACGCAATTTGTTTTGATGATAAATATGATTCCATTTACTATTGAGTATATGCCTTTTACTGTGTGACCGTTAATTGCCTTGTTGATGGTGAACGCTAATGCATTAAATAGATCTATTGGGTTTGACAACCCTGTCCGGGGTATGAATCCGACGGTGAGCACCCTGTAACGGACATTTTGTGGTTAGTATTAGGGGAAGTGGCATACTTCCCGGTTATGATTTCGTCCTACGGGATGAATGTGTTAAGTTTCGGTACACGGGCTCTTTAGTTGGAAATCATTATTTTTATAACTTGCTTACTCTCAAAGCAACGTTATTGATATTTTGTGGAACCAAAATATGCGTTCTATGTGTTAATTGTAAACTTTATGAATTCACTCAACCATTGCGTTGATGTTTTTAAGCATGTATCTCAGGTTCAGGTGCTTTTGATGGCTTGGATGGGACGGAACGCGGATATCAAGGATTGGAACTCGGTGAAATTTTGTACATTCGATAATGTGATTTTTAAGAGAACGAGTCAGGATGTGACTCACTAGAAATATATTTTCTAAACTGGTTTAGGACCTTGTAACTCTAATTCTTTTCAAACGAAATAAACGAAATTTACTTAACAAACATCTCTTTTATAATTGTTTGTTATGACTTGTGTGATTGTATCGTGACGTAGCACCCCAAATGTTGTATTTCGCTGGTTATCGTATTTTGAGGGTGTTACAAACACCGATACGAGTAAATGATAACCAATTTGAGCGTCGAATGTGCGATGAAATAAATAAATATTATTATAAATATAATTAAATGATGGGACTTACTAAAAATGGTAACTTTTCGAGAATAGCAACTTTCTAAAATAGAAAGTTTCCGAAAATAGAAAGTTTTCAATAAAGTATTGTAACGTATAAGTAAAAGAATGATCGTAACTCAAATACGTAGGGTTTAGGATTTAGGACGCGCAAGTGGATTTCTCATCACATGTGTATGTATATCTAAATCGTTTTAATAGTTGCGATGTGCGCACTATTCGATCGTACTTTATTATATAGTAATCGAGCGACATAAATTATAGGTCGCGGTTGAGTTCGTTGTTGAGACCTCTTTGGATTGTTTCGGTTATTTTGGTCTTCGAATTAGATCAAGGTGAGTTCATAGCCTCGCTTTTGAATTTTTTAAATGTTTTAAAACCTGCGAGGGGGATACACGCTTGTTTTGAAAAGTGAACGTAATGTGTTTTGATATGTGATATGATTCCATGCTATGAGTTTATGCCTTTGACTGTGTACTCGTTAATTACAAAGGAGGTAAGCGTTAAATGCATTAAATAGATCTATTGGGTTTGACAGCCCTGTCTGGGGTATGAATCCTAATGTAAACACCCTGTAACGGACATTTTGTATTGAGAAAGGGGTGGTAGCATACTACCCGGTCACTTATTTTTCTATAATGATAAATGTGTTAAGGTTCGGTACATGGGGTCATACAAGATGGAAATGTTTTGTGGCTTGCCTAGCTAGCAGTCATACGTGTTTTGTGGAACCAAAGATTGCGTTCTGATTGTTGTTCGTAAACTCTATGTTGGTTTTTAGTCGACCAACAACCCGATTACTAGAGCAGAACTTCGAAACAAGAAACACACAATAGCAGATATATCATGACATAAAATAAAAGAACGAGGCACACACAAGGTATTAACCCTTAACCGAATGATTGATTAAGTATTGAAAGAATGATGTGTAAAATCCCTTCCCCCTCACCTCCTTTTATAAAGATAAGGGGGAGAACAAACCCTAAAACACATAGGCTGGACTTGGGACACAAGTTAACCCACGAAAACTTAACACTTGACTACCCTGGACTAATGCTAAAATAAAGACTAAACTCAACAATTTCCACCTTAGGCTTTATATTAGCCTACACCAACATTCAGCAACTCCAAGCAATGTTCTAACTTGAGTCTAGGTATCACCTTCGTCAAGGCATCCGCAACATTGTGTTCAGTACTCACCTTCAGAACTTTAACCGTCTTTGCTTCCAAGACCTCTCTGATAAAGTGATAACGCACATTGATGTGTGTGAAAACCTAAAGAATCATTGTGGCTCTAGTTTGATTAGAACTTTAATCTAAGATAATGATAACATAGGCGGAATATTCAAACAATGGATCAATATTATCATAACAAGGTTTTACCAAACATTCACCACAGCCCTAATATTATTTGATCAAGATAATATGGTTACATCAATGAACTATAACAGGGATCAAGGAAAACCTTGATTACCTTGAGGCTAAACCAACTAAACCCTAGGCGTCCACTTAGAGGACTTGACGCCTAGAACAAACACACACTTTTCCTGGTGTTTACATATTTGACACACATAAAAAACTTATAATCTAGGATTCACTTAATATAGTAGAAGTGTCATCTAGATTTACAAGGAAAAACATAATTGTATAAGGAAACTAAAATCTTATAATTCATTAATAAACGTCAATCTCATCTTTTTAAGAATCATATCTTTTGAAACTTTTTATCTTTGTAAAAAAACTCCACCAGCTTGTAAAATTCCATAATGCTAGATTCATCCTATGTCTTGTTTCATTCTTGTTTTGTCTTATCAACTCAAATATAATTCCCAACAATCTTCCCCTAGTTGATAATGACAAAACCAAATAAGCACGAACTTCCCCTGAAGTTAATATACGAATGAAAACTTCCCCTTAAGCTACCAAGGATCTACAAGTTGCAAATCATCAAATCTTCTTCCCCTTTTTGTCAATATCAAATAGGAGACTAAAGTATGCAACTTTGATCTTCACAACTACGAACCAATATTACACTTCTAATCCAAGTATTCCAATGACCCAAATTGCCCTCCATTACGCACCTTAAGAAAAATGAACTTGAGCAGTAGAAACTTACACTAGCAGTAGTAACAAAGACTAGCAGTAGTAAAAACCTTCACCTCGATGTAGCATATAAATGGTTAAACATTTTAACATTAAGCTTCCCCTGAAACCCATATGTTAACCATTTCTTGAATCTTCAATTCTGTAGGCTCTATGTAATGATTACTGATGAAGAAAACTAAGTATTACCAACTTGATGCTGAAGTAGAACAACCCAAACTTGTGTCTTATATCTTGCACTATCCACGTGACTTCGAACGTATACCCAAACTGATGTATAGGGAGACCGCAATCTCTTGACAATTTATCCTCATCTTCTATGAGACACATAACCAAAGTGATAGCATATGTGAGCATTGAGCACCATAAGAAAAATCACACACCTTTACTAGATTTGTCAATTCTTCGTTACAACATTGAAAACACAAACAAGTTATCTCCAAATGTTGTCAGCCATTTGAGATATGATAAGAACACAAACCTGTGAAACTCTACTTTAACTTCAAATAGGTGATAAATAAACATCTTCGTAACCAAATCTTCAATAAATCTAAAAATGAGCCTTTTAAACGTTTTAAGAATATTTAAACCATCAAAAAATCTTTCTGTTTGTCCAAGAACCATCTAAACAAACTATCAATCAACCTGTATGTGTGTTGGAACCAATATGTTCCAAAATTAAAAACCAAAAATCTTATGATTTGTGTGTGTTTTCCCTTCTGTCTGAGATCTTCTGATAGCCGAGAACAAAAATTACGTTTTACCTGATATCAGATAACACTACCAGTATAAAACTACTTTCTCAGACGTAACTAACAACATTAATTACTAGGAAAAATCAAACTACCTTAATAACATTCGAACAGTACCAATAATAAACAGCAGCTTCAAACTTCATTCTTTCATGGGCAGATTACTTGTATACTTCTTCTTTATGGACCCAAGCAGCAGTACATCTTACGAACAGTAGTATACTTTGTTAATCCTTTTGCACATTGTTCACAACAATCAAATGATCGACCTCACCAAGCTATTAATAAACATAATGATCACCATTCCTGTTTTTATTAAATTAGGATTTGTGAATACCCTAATTGCAACGAATTGAACCAAACAACAAAAACAGAGAACATGACCACTCTTCCTTCATAGATTCGACATCAATACACCTTGTAGATCCTAGATCGAGAGCCACGAGGCTCTGATACCAATTGTGGAAACCTAAAGATCGTTTAAGACTCAGATTGTTTAGATCTAATCTAGGATAATAAACATCAAAGATAAACATTACGCCATGCAAATAATAAACCATAAGAACAATGATGTTTTTCACGGTTTATTTCATTTATTCAATCACACAGCCCCAAATACTATTTGATCATAATAGATCGGTTACTCTTAACTAGTAACAGGGATATACATCCTTGAGCTAACTATAGAACGCTACACTAATTATACAAATGTGTACACACACACTTTTGTATCTAGTCGACTCTCATATGATGAACACACACTTTTCTAAATGCCTAAAACAATATGCCTGGACCTCCTTTTATAGCATAAGGAGTCAAGGCTTACATGGAAACTAATAAAAGATATTAATGAGAGAATTAATTAATTATTCATCTTTATCTTCTCATTAATATTCATCTTTATCTTCTTTTTGACCAAATCTTCATTATCTCCTACATCTTGTAGAATTCCATAATAACAACTTTGGTCCTTCTTGTTTCCATCTTGTTTCATTCTTTTTGTCGTTACAACTCAATTATAATTCCCAACAATCTTCCCCTATTTGATAAAGACAAAACCGCAAATAAGCATAGAACTTCCTGAAGTTAATATAACGAATGAAAACTTTTCCCTCTTAAAGCCTAACTCAAGGATCACACGTTACAAATCATCAAAGCTTCATCCCCTTTTTGTTAATATCAAATAGAGACTAAAGTATTGCAACTTTGACTTCACAAACTACGCACACTATCACACTCTAATCCCAGCCCTTCAACCAACTCAAATTACCCTTTTACGTGCCATTAAGATAAAATGAACCATGAGTAGTAAAGTAAACTTAAACTAGCATATAATATAACTAGTAGATAGTAAAAAACTTCACCCTAATGTGGATACATATAAAATGCGATAAAACATTTTAACATTAATAAGCTTCCCCTAAAACCCATATGTTAACCATTTCTTGAATCTTTAATTCTGTAGGCTCTATGTAATGATTACTGATGAAGAAAACTAAGTATAACAAACTTGATGCTGAAGTAGAACAACCCAAACTTGTGTCTTATATCTTGCACTATCCACGTGACTTCGAACGTATACCCAAACCGATGTATAGGGAGACCGCAATCTCTTGACAATTTATCCTCATCTTCTATGAGACACATAACCAAAGTGATAGCAAATGTGAGCATTGAGCATCATAAGAAAAATCACACACCTTTGCTAGATTTGTCAATTCTTCGTCACATCGTTTCTAAGCACGAACAAGTTACCTCCTGCTAAAAGGTATGATAAAACACAAACCCAAATAATTCCACTTCACCGTCAGATAAGTGATAAACAACCTTCTTCGTAACCACATCTTCAATAAATACGAGCCTTTAAACGTTTAAGTGAATCTTTATTCTGTTTGAGATCCATCATATGTGTGTTATCCGATATCGTACAATACTAGCAGTATAAAACCACTTTCTCGGACGTAACTAACAGCATTAATTACTAGGAAAAATCAAACTACCTTAATAACATTCGAACAATGCCAATAATAAACAGCAGCTTCAAAATTCATTCTTTCATGGGCAGATTACTTGTATACTTCTTCTTTATGGACCCAAGCAGCAGTACATCTTACGAACATTAGTATACTTTGTGCTCCAAACTGTACAAACTTTAAAGCTCAAACAATTTTAACTTAAAATTGTTTACTAATATGCTTGATTCCAACATCATAAAAGTATTTAAACACAATAGCACACTCTAACGGTAGAAATTTACTTTGAAGCCCAGTAGCATGCGTAATACCAGCATTAAAATCCCATGTGAACTTTCACCTTTTATCACAATGCTTGAATAGTATTAATACATACCTGTACACGAATAGTAGTAATTCATTTTTGTTAATCCTTTTGCATAAGTACACGTGAACCTAACTGCTTTCCTTTTATTTGAACATTACAACAATAGCTTTAATATGGAATATGTATCCAACACGTATATCTTCCAAAAATATACACCATTAACTGTTCTTCTTGATCTAATAATAGCAGTAGCAACCTTCACATCCACATCAATCACTAGCAAACCAGGATTAGTAAGAACCTTCTGGTTGGATGTTAAATAACCTTCACAAATTAAGGTTTTGATATGCTGCTTTCACCATGATCATGAAAACCCCATCATACATTAGATCCATAAATGAACCTTGATCCATACCATGTTAACGAAACATTTAATCCCTTGATAGATCGATATATTGAATGATTTTATACTGAAGTTCGAACAAGGTGTTGCTTCATTTTAGGGTTTTATAAAAGAAACCCCATGGATTGCGTTGTGGTGATCAGAATAACGATGAACATTCATCATATATCAAGAACCAAAGAAAAACATGAATCCATTATCATGAAAACCATATTATGCTTTTACCGAATTCGATCAATCGAAAAAGAATATTACCAAAAATCAAAGAAGTCCGAATTCGATACAAAGAAACCCCTTAATAGTCTCAATGATTTTACAATTGTATTGCATACCAATTAAGGTAGAGAGGATGATTATAAACATCATTATATCAATTAATCTTCAAAACCCCATAAAACTTTAACCACAAAACGATTTCTTGAAAATTTGGGGTTTTAGGGTTTCTTCAAAAACCTTGTAGATCCTAGATCAAGAGCCACGAGGCTCTGATACCAATTGTGAAAACCTAAAGAATCGTTGTAGCTCTAGTTTGATTAGAACGTTAATCTAAGATAATGATAACATAGGTGGAATATTCAAACATAGAATCAATATTATCATAACAAGGTTTTACCAAACATTCACTACAGCCTCAATATTATTTGATCAAGATAATACAGTTACATCAATGAACTGTAACAGGGATCAAGGAAAACCTTGGTTACCTTGAGGCTAAACCAACTAAACCCTAGGCGTCCACTTAGAGGACTTGACGCTTAGAACACACACACACTTTTCCTGGTGTTTACATCTTTGAGACACATAAAAAACTATATTTAGGGATCTCTTCATATAGTAGAGTCCATCTAGATTTACAAGGGAAAACATAATTGTATAAGGAAACTAAATCTTTTAATTATTTAATAAACTTCATCATACTCAAGAAGAT
>BQNB010032689.1:18030-52961 GCA_026074375.1 Tanacetum coccineum | reverse complement strand
CTTTAGACTTTTAGGCTTTAGCTTGTATCTTTATCTTGACTAGTATGTGATCTTGAGCTTCTTGAGATCATCAACCAAGCATAAACTCTTTTTGCCTTCTAGGAATCTGTGCCTTCTTGGAGTAGCGTGACTTTTTTGAAGCATGTACTTGAGCGTTCATGATGTGTTTACATATGTCAGTCAGGTATGAGCATGTGGCATTGACTTCGACTTATCATTAGTTAACTGCTGCCGCCGTCCGGAAATTTACATGAATGGGTTAGTAATAAACAACATATATAGGCGAGAGTGTCTTTGTCACTTTATCGAATACGGATGTAATAACCACGGTTCTCCGTTAATTAGTATAAATACTGCTTGTGATCAAGTAGAATTTAAGAAAACCTCCTTGATAGGGTTCCTGATGTGAGGGTTGGGAAGACTTCACAGGAAGTTTTACAATCCCCTAGGCAGTGTACCTAATCGTTGTATTGTAGTATTGGAAAGACTCAGGGGTTATTATCGTTCTCTAGGGGAATAGGTTGGGAAGGCTCGAACACAGTCTAATAGAATTCTAAGGGGTTGAGAGAAGATTCTTTTTGTGTTTTTATATTTATAAGAAAGCAGGTAAATATCATGGTTTTGAGAGGTTGATTTGTTTAACTAATAATTAAACTAAATATAATCACAACTACTGGTGATAACTTTATGATAAAAAGATATACTTACCTAATCATGCACTACTCCTCAGATTGCTTCTCATGAATCTGTTGCCTTGTCACACTTATGATGATCTGTGTAAGTATTTCCTAGGTCATGAACAGATTACACGAACCCACCGTCTATTTAATATTCCGTTAAGGCAACGCACAAGTAAGGTAGTATGAGGACTATTACAAGGCCCCTAACAGTTTATTAAATGTATGTGAAATATCTTAAGAGGGATCAACCATATTAGGGGTAAGGTAGTATGAAGACTGTTACCGATGGTATCCTTTCTACACCACTCGTGTTTCCCTAGACATCTATGCCAATTTAATATCTTATGGCTAGTTTTCTAGAGCCTAACGCGCACATCCATCAACAAGAAGCAACATCAAAAGGATCTACAACCTAAGTTTCATGCAATCATAAGTAATTACAAAGGAAGCCTAGCATGTTAAAGATAAAGTAAGAACATAAATCAATCAAACAACACATTGACATATTGAATGATTAATGATGAACAATCTTACTTGATTAAAACATGAATTAAAGGTAGTTACAATAGGGTATTAAGGCCCTAAAAGCGACCTAAAAAGCTGCTAGAACGACTAGGGTTCGTCTCCCTAAAGTTATACAAAGTTACACCCTTAAAACCCTAATTTCGGTTTAATATATATAGAAAAATCTCTAAGACGGCGTCGCTTTGAAGTCCTGACGCCGTCGCCATGTAGATGATTATAGATCCTCTTTTAAGTTGGCCACGTCCTGATGCCGTCATCATTTTCCTGACGCCGTCACCAGATAGATTGCGACGACGTCGCTTTATGCTTGTGACGCCGTCTCCACGCGATGTATGCATAATTATTCTAAAGATTTGGTGTAGTTCTGTAGTCTTGTCTGTTTCTTCTCCAAATGAGCCTAAGTCAAGTGTATTTCCTCCAAATGTCATCCAAGTGCTAAAAACCTGAAAACAAACGATTAAGCACATAATCTGGGCATATTTGCATTTTTTAGGGGGTTAAATGACCCTGAAATAGTGTATAAAATGACACCACATCAAATACCCCTACACTTGGGATTTGCTTGTCCTCAAGCAAATAGGCTTTTCTACCTAGACAATAGCAATATTATGGTCATTTAACCTACTCTTTAAAAGTATTTTACAACACAACCTTCTAGACCTCGTAATTAAAAGCACGAAAAGTATATACTAGCACCTCACATAAGTGTTTGAGATTCTCTATTTCACTCGGGTGTATAATAAATTATAACATAATAGGGAAACGAAAAATCAACACTCATTACCTGTCATAGCATATAAATTACCATAGGCTTGGTAAAGGATCAAACCTCCACCGGTAGGCGCAAGTATTATTCATTACTGTCAAAGAGGTCTTTTAAAGGGTCGTGGGGTGTAGGTGTAAGATAACATTAACGGAAACGAACACGGATGGGATACATTTGGGGAGTAACTTTTGGGTGAATTTAGGGTGAAAGGGTTAGCTAATTATTTATATGAATACGTGCTGATTTGGTTGCTAAGCCAAGACTCGGACAAAGATATACAAACTCTACACAACTCTACATCAATCTCTTTCTTTTTCTTTTCTGGACACTAATATAGACATAAGCAAATGGCAGCCCGTATAATTTTTTTACTCTTTTTTTATATACACTTTTTTCATATATTTTTGCCTGCCATTGCTTAAACATATAATACATCATGGGGGTTTATAGATACACCCCTACACTTGAACTTTTACATACTCGATAATTACAATCTAACTAATGACCCGATTTGAGGTGGATCAAAATAACATGGAGCTTATTGAGCTCTATTGGGGGTAATAAATTACTTCTTTCCCAATTCTTCATAAGAGGAATACTACCATGAATCCTAATCATCCCAAAATAGTATTTACAAGGATAAGGAATTAGCAACCGTGTACTCAAATAATTAACTTAGGTTAAAACAATAATGTACTAAAAGCAAGTACATACAAGGTAGGCTAAGGCGATTTGGGTGTAACGATTGGTTCAAGGGTGACAATGCTCTTCTTTAATAGTCCGGCTTAACTAGAAAATTACGAGAACCTTCAAAAGGATAGGCTCAGAGGGTTGTACTAGGGGTATCTTGCACTAAAAATGAGTGCATGGTAAGGGTGTGGGATAGTTATATGATCGGTGTGATCATCATAACAATTACAGGTTTAAAACATGGGTTAATCATAGTGCCTCTTATCTAGCAAATCCCAATACTTACTATGCGGTCTTAGAATGCATCACAAAAACAAGTTCTAGAATTTAATATACTATCAGTACACTCAGATAATTTAATACCGATACCAATGCTCCAGAAAAGGCGACAAAGACCATAGTACACATCCGTAATGACGGAATAGAAACATATGGCTGCATTCAAACCTTAACTCGAGAAAGCTAAAGGTATAAACTATCTTGGGTATCAACAATGGATACCCGAATTCCTATAGATCTAAAGGCGAACCTCACATTTTTGGGGTGGAATTTTGAGGATTTTTGTGCTAGTTATACAAATTGCAATCCATGAGACGTTATTAATACTCGGTTTTTGTCGGTATGTGTTATAATTTTTGTAAATTTTGGTCAAAATTACATTTTTATGCTATGTTTTGATATATTACCCATCATTTTAAAGACATAGCAAATGGTAATTGAATGAATAGTTTCTAAGGCTTATTTCCCCCTACACTTAATTTGAAATTGTCCCCAATGTTCTATAGAAGTACTCGTAAAAACGAATAAAGAAAAAAGAAAACAAGTAAAAGAAACTAGTACTCCTTTGGTTTGCTCAATAATGGAGAAGAAACATGCGATAACTGGTTAAATCGTCCTCTAAGAATCATCCAATGAAACTTCATAAGAACTTTCAAGCTTCTTCTTATCAAATACAACTTCTAATCAAAGACAAAGACAACTACACCAAGAATAAAATCGGCGGGATAGATATATATACAATGAGAATTTAGGGTTTAACTCTATGAAAGTAGTAAAGATAGGATAAGAGTAATGATGTAATCAAAGGTTTATTCAGGTTTGTTAAAGAATTACAAATTTTAAATGTTGTGCAAACTATTTTTCAAAAATACTTGAAAATTTTTAAATTTTCCTGTAGCTGGGCTCACGACACCGTCAAGAGTAATCCTGACGACATCTCTAGGCTCTGAGCAAAATTTTTATTTTCGTTTTCTTTAAAAAAAAATTGCACTCGATTATATAAGTTATTTCCTGTATGAAATTGTTGCATGAAACCTGAGATTAGTCAATACAATCATATGACTCGAAACTTGACACGGATTAATCTAAACAATTTATTAATTATGTTTGAATTGGTCCTTAAAAACTAGATATTTCTCCTACACTTATTTAGTTGCAAAATACCTTTGATTGTAAATAAGACGAAGTTACAAACAAAACAAAGCACGATTACAAATGAATTCAAACATAAAAGAATAAATGAAAAGAATTAAAACACACGACACTACTAATATGCGGGAAAAATAAACATTGGGTTGCCTCCTAAGAAGTGCTTTTCTTTATTTATGAGTCTTGTAGCAAGACTGGAAGTCATACGTCCTTACGTGACTTCTCCTTCATTCATTTCTCCTTTTACTTTGATGAGAGCGGGATGCTTATTGTTGAAGTGTTTGCTCCTCTATTGGTCAAATTCCATTTCCTTTTCCTAGTGAAGTCTTATCCTTTCCTCCCATTCTAAGACTAGCCTATTCACAGTCATAGTGGGGGCTATAGGCTCTACATCGTTCTTAATCCCTTTCTTGACCTTATAGAGGGGTTCAGGTATCCTATAGAAATTTATCTTACTCTTTTCAGCTCTTAGAGTTATGGTGCCCTTATCGAGCTTTATCACGGCCTTAGCCATCATCAGGAATGGTGTTCCTAAGATAAAAGGCCTTTTTTCTGTCTTCTTTTATATCTAAAATCATGAAGTCCATCGGGTACACATACCCAAAAACATCTACTAACACGTCCTCTGCTATTCCTAAAGGATAGATATACGAATGGCTAGCTAGGGAGAGTCTAATGTCCGTCTCAGCAGGCCTTTCATCATTTAGTTTCATGTAGGTAGAGAGGGGCATGATGTTTACGTCGGATCCTTGGTCTACTAGGGTGTTCATGCGTTTTAGGTCTCCTATGTTACAAGGTATTTCAAAATTTCCTCTGATGTCCTCCTTCCTTGTTATCTTTTTTTCTAAGGATTGCTTCATAAACAGTCCTCCTATGTAACAAATTATAGGTCTTTCCTTTTACTTTTCCAACTCGGATTCCTGACAGGGAGTCATTAAACCTATGATTATCAACAAGTCCCTTGATTAGTTTTTCATTAATCCTATGTTTTAGGTAATACCCTACGCGCTAAGAGCTGGATGCCTCCGCTATTTCTTCTCTTTCAGCTCTTTTAATTGGTTTGTTTTTGGTTCCATTTTCAGCTTCTGTCTCCTTCTCGGCTTCCTTTACTGGCATTTTCCTATCTATCCCGTTAATGCCGTTGTCGGCTACCATATAATCAATGTCATTCCTTTTTTTTCTCCTCTGGCGAGAGATATAGAATTTACGTTTTTAGTGACGGGGAATTTAGCCTCTCAACAATTTTTTGGGAGCCCTTCTGATTGGGAGTTCCTTAAGAAGTCTGAACATTTCAGCCATCCTATCATTGATCTCCTCTCGCTGTTTGAAAATGGCATTCTCAAATCTTTCCATCCTTTCGGTGTGTGCTGCCATGTAGTCCCGTAATCGAGCCTCGAAAGTGGTTCCTAACACCTGGGGTGAGGGCTTGGACTGGTACGTTCATGAAAATTGAAGGGTTTCTGCTTTGGTGGCCCATTTTGGTTTTGCGGGCGGGGGTTTGAATAAACCGCTTCAGCATAAGCTTGAGGGATGTTCGTTGAGCTAGGTCTCGGTGTCGGTCGGGACCCTTTTAGTAAGAAATTAATGTGGTCTTCAAGCTCAAGAAGTCTTCGGTCAGGTTTTTTTGAGGTGCTTTGAGGTGCAGAGATAACCTTGACCAGTTTAACGAATTCTTTTGAGTCATTCCAGCCCTCATGGTCGTAGAGGGAGAGGTTCTCAATGATTTCCCAAGATTCGTCAGCATTCTTATCCTGGAGTTTGCCATCGGAGACAAGGTCAATCTCGCACTTAAGATGAAAGGAGAGATGATCATAAAAATTGAATTTGAAGCAATCGATCAATGCCATGATGAGGGACTTTTTGGAGTAAGTCGTTGAAACGAGTCCATGCTTCTAAGAGAGATTCTCCTTGATGTTGTTGGAACATTAGGATATCATTGCAGAGTTTTGCAGTCCTTCCTGATGGAAAGAATTGACCAAGGAAACGAGTAGTAAGACTCTCTCATGTGGTGATGGATCTAACTGGAAGACCTTCAGGCCAGTTGCTAGCTTGATCGCGAAGGGATAATTGAAATAAACGCAGGCGCGTTCTTTCCCTATTTTCACCGTCAAGGTCAAGTGAGTCTACAAATTTTAAGAAATCCTTTAGGTGTTGGTTTGGATCCTCGGACCAAAGTCCGTAGAATGAGCATCCGTTTTGCACCAACCGGATAGTGTCGGATCGAAGAGGTAACACATTGTTCCCTACGGGGAGCTCAATGGTATTCCTATAGCCTTCATGGCTAGGTTAGTAGTAATCTCTAAGAGTACGGATAGGATTCGCTTCTCCCATGGTGGTTGACGAGAATGGATTACGAAACAAATAACACAAAGAAAATATAGACTATGAGAAATCTAATGTACTGGAATTAAAATTCTCACTTGATAGGAATCAAGCAAGTAGAACTAAGTTAAACAATGATCGAAACCTAACTATTCCCCATGCAGCGGCGTCAAAAACTTGATGTGAGGGTTGCGAAGACTTCACAAGAAGTTTTATAATCCCCTAGGCAGTATACCTAATCGTTGTAGTGTAGTATAGGCAAGACTCGAGGGTTGTTATCGTTCTCTAGAGGAATAGGTTGGGAAGGCTCGAACACGGTCTAACTGAATTCTAAGGGGTTGAGAGAAGATTCTTTTTGTGTTTTTATATTTATAAGAAAACAGGTAAATATCATGGTTTTGAGAGGTTAGTTTGTTTAACTAATACTTAAACTAAATATAATCAAAACTAATGGTGATAACTTTATAATAAAAAGTTGTATTTACCTAATCATGCACTACTCCTCAGATTGCTTCTCCTAGATCTGTTGCCTTGTCACACTTGTGATGATCTGTGTAAGTATTTTCTAGGTCATGAACGAATTACATAAACTCGTCGTCTATTTAATATTCCATTAGGTCAACACACAAGTAAGGTAGTATGAAGACTACTACAAGGCCCCTAACAGTTTATTAAATGCATGTGAAATATCTTAAGAGGGATCAACCATATTAGGGGTAAGGTAGTATGAAGACTGTTACCGATGGTATCCTTTCTATACTACTTGTGTTTCCCTAGACGTCTATGCCAATTTAATATCTTATGGCTAGTTTTCTAAGGCATAACGCCCACATCCATCAACAAGAAGCAATATCAAAAGGATATACAACCTAAGTTTCGTGCAATCATAAGTAAATACAAAGGAAGGTTTAGCCTAGCATGTTAAAGATAAAGCAAGAACATAAATCAATCAAACAACACATAGACATATTGAATGATTAATGATAAACAATCTTACTTGATTAAAACATGTATTATAGGTAGTTACAATAGGGTTTTGAGGCCCTAAAAACGACTTAAAAAGTTGCTAGAACGACTAGGGTTCGTCTCCCTAAAGTTATACAAAGTTACACCTTTAAAACCCTAATTCCGGTTTAATATATATAGAAAAATCGTTGCGACGGCGTCGCTTTGAAGTCCTGACGTCGTCGCCACGTAGATGATTCTATATCCTCTTTTAAGTCGGCCACGTCCTGACGGCGTCGTCATTTTCTAGACGCTGTCACCAGATAGATTGCGACAACGTCGCTTTATGCTTGCGACGCTGTCTCCACGCGTTGTATGCATAATTCTTTAAGAGATTTGGTGTAGGTCCGTAGTTGTAACCTTTGCCCTTTTTGTGTTTTGAATATTTCATTTATAGTCCTTTGACTATTTAACTTTGGTCAGTTTATTCAGATTTGTATCGTATTGACGGTGGTGATTTTTATGAGATATGTGTTGATTTGAGGTTTATTGTGATTAATAATCCCTTTTAGAAGGTATTATTGTGTTATGTGTATTCTGGGTGGTTTGACCCGTGAATGTTAAGAAATGCCGAAAAGCGAGTCTGACACGTCCGTTAATGTCCAAATTGAATTTTGAAGGGTTTAAAGTGAAAATATGTCATGTGAATACTCTAGGTTAATGGAAAAGTATTTTTAAAGTGAATAAAAATGCTAATTAACTTTGGGGTAAATTTTACGGTTGAGTTTTACGAGTATTTAAGTGATCCCGACACGAAAAGAAAGACCCGACACCCATAGGATGCCATGGCCGGTCAAGTAAGTCAAAATGGGACAAGGAGGCTTTTTTTAGCAAGCTTGTCCCTTGGTGTGTACACAAATATTCCATTTGCTAGAAACTTTGAATCATAATCCATTTCTTTTACAAAAAAATAAAACACACACAAGAGTGTGTGCTTGTGGTTCGTCCGCCGCCTAACCACCACAAAACCACCATTGTTTTCCAACTTTGATCAAGAACGTGTATTCCGGGTTGATAAGAGTGTTTGGGTATTCATTTAAACAACGTTTGGGTTGTCCGGTTCGTGTCGAAATCTACAAATTTGAAGATTTTCTTGTAAGTTTTCAAATTTAAATTTTGTTTGTCCTTTTGGGTTTATTTTGATGCATAGATGTTAGTTGTACAAGTTGATCGTCGTGAAAATCGATTTTTAAAAACGAAATGAATAAAAAGGTGCGTTTGGTCGTGAATAGTAAAAAGGAAAAGAGGAATTTTGTAGTTTTGATGTTGTGGTCGTGATGGTTAAATAATATATGATGCTAGAATGCTTATTTTTTATAGTAGCTTGTATAGCTTATTCGGGCTTATTTTTAAGCTATTTATTGGCTTATTTGGGGCTTATATGCCACGTTTTTTTTCAAGATCACTAGGGAAGTGATTTTTGATTATTTTTGTGTTATGGCGTATGTTGTGGATTATTTTTGAGGCTTATGGTAGTAACCAAATACAATACGTAGCTTATTAGCTTATTTTAAAGCTTAATATACGTATTATGGAGTTTATGGACTCACGGCCCAATGAGTCTATTTGAGCCGTGGCTTAATGGGAGAGCTTAATGTGGTCCGGATTATTTTTACATATAAGTAAATACTTATATATGTAAATGGACCTTGGTTTTGGACTTGGATTATATTTTGGACTTATAAATGTCCTAATAAACCCTTGTTGGGCCTTAAGGCCCAATAAGCGATATTTTGTCATTATGAACGTTTTGTTGGACTTTTGAAAGTGGAAATATATATACGAAGTGGTATTGAAAGATACTTTGAAGGAAAAGTGTTGGTAAGTGTTAAAGATTGAAATTTTAGAATTTTGTCGAAAAGTGTCGAATTTTTGAAAATTGATGAAAATAAGGTTTTAAACCTTGGAAAACGTTGTATAAACGTACGGGTCATGTCGAAATTTCGTAAAAAGTTTATACTTAGAAATTTTTTTAAAAACATGATTTTTGATTTTAAATAATAAAATAATATTTAATTATTTTATTTATTTAATAAATTTACTAAAAGACGAAAAATATAATTTTTCTCAAAACTTCTCTAATGTGTTTATTATGAGTAAACGTTTCATTTTCAACCGTATAATGATTATTTTGAAGTGACTAAGGTGTACCGAATGGACTTGTCGAGATATAATTATAATTAATAATTACAAATATTTATTATATTACTTATCTATTTACGCTAAATAGTATAAGTATGTATTATCGGAGAATGAGATTGATATGATTGTGGAGATAAGTTGTCAACCATCACACCACTAAAAAACTGTTTTGGGAAATTGTAAAACGCGTCTAAACTCTATGCATCAAACGTGAAGATTGTTTTGAAATTTGATGATTAAATTGGGACATTAACTGGACTAGGTCATGTGCGGGCGTCATTGCATTTGCTTGTGTGATTGAGATTGGGTAGCTAAAGACTTTCTTGAGGTGAGTTCTCGTAGCCCCACTTTTTACTGGTTTTTCCATTGGGGGAAAATGATACTCAAATGTGTTTTGAAATATTTTGAATTGATCTGTGCGAAATGTGATTTTGTTTTTTTTGGACAAGTTATGTGCTTATGACTGCTATGTGAATATTATGTGATGCATGATTGTTTGGATCGGATGGGTACGCCTACCCAGTATTTGTGTGATTATTGGAGCGGATGGGTATGCCTACCTAGGTTTGTGTGTGGTCCTGCCCTAATTTTAGTGCTCCAGCTGGTAGGCCCTTTAGGTGCGTAAGTGACATATGGTTATCGATTAGCGGCGATGCTAGAGTTGTTTGCATATATTCACTGTCATATAGCACTATTTTCCACTGTTGAAGTATTGGCATAGCTTTTAGGTTTAAGGTCAAACCTAAGAGCTCACCAACATTATTGTTGACGTATTCGAGTATCATTTTCAGGTGAAGTGAAAGAGGAATAGTTTGGTGATTGATAGCAGACTTAGAAGTATCCCGAGTGGAATTTTGTTTGAAGTCTTTCTTGCTTGTTATTTTGATTCTAGTTTTGGATGTTATGGAATAAGTTTGGATTTTGGTCCCCTGTGAGGGCATTGGAATAATTGTAAGAGATTGTGGATTTTAGTTGCGATTTGGGACATCACTTGAGTTTGTTCAAGGTTGATGGTCTTCATAGAACTTGGAGTTTATGCAATGTAGTTGTCTCTATTTTGTACCTTATGTTATGATTGATCATTATGTTGCATTCCCGAGTTTCTGCCATTGTCGTGGTGTGACAGATTGTTAATCAGATCCAAGGTTATAGAGAACTAGGTGGATTGGCCTAGACTTTAACCTAAGATCCGTCGTTTAGTCGCATATATGATCTATGTGCGCGGTGTTCTGATTTTGTGTGCCTTTGTGTGTTCATGGTTTGGTGCCTTAGTTATGTCAATCATTGGGTGGGCTCAATATTGAATATGAATGGAAAAGGATGCGAATATAACTACGGTGGCCAACTTAATTATACGCGCATCACAACTCACTCATACTTGGTATTGTGGTTCACACAAATCGATGTTGACACCGTAGGGTGGTGTTATGTGTATATCGGTATATATAGTAAGATATTCTATATATATATATATATATATATATATATATATATATACGAACATGGGCAACGTTAGGTAAGTGGGAAGACTAATATATATATATATATATATATATATATATATATATATATATATATTAGTCTTCCCACTTACCTAACGTTGCCCATGTTCTCCCTCGTATAGATAATGCCGCCAAGGGTGATGACCCAAAGTGATGGTCGGCCTGCTGCCGAATCACTAAGAGGGGGAACAGGTGAACGGGTTGGTAGAGGTAAAAGGGGTAGAAGACCTAAGGAAGGTAATGATGAGCGTGTTGATGAATTGAATGGTCAAGGAAATGACCATGATATGGGAGCTAATGGGGGTGTAGAGGGAGTCAATAGGAATGTAGAGAGATCCAATGGGGGTGCACCCAACTTCTCAACGATCATTGCCCAACAATTGCAGAACCTCTTACCCGCCATGTTGGCTCAGGTTAGTAACCGAGAAAATATTAGAAATCAGAATGGTAATGTAGTTAATGAGAACGTTCAGGATAACGTTAGGAATGTGTTAGTGAATGGCAACCGGGTAGGCTGTTCATATACGGAGTTCTTAGCTTGTAACACTAAGGAATATGATGGTAAGGGAAGTGTTGTAGTTCTTACTCGTTGGATTGAGAAAATGGAGTCTGTGCATGATATGAGTGGTTGTAGTATTGACCAAAAAGTGAAATACACTGCTGGTTCATTTGTAGGTAATGCTTTAACGTGGTGGAACTCTCAGATCTGCACGCTAAGTCGGGAAGTTGTTGTTAGTATGTCATGGAATGACTTTAAGTTTATGATGATGCAAGAGTTTTGTCCTAGTCATGAGATGCAAAAGTTAGAATCTGAGTTGTGGAATCATGTCATGGTCGGGGCTGGCCATGCTGCGTATACTGATAGGTTTCATGAGTTGGCTAGGTTAGTTCCACATTTGGTAACTCCTGAGAGTAGGATGATTAAGAGGTATGTGTATGGCCTTGCTTCACAAATCTGAGGGATGGTGGCAGCAACGGAGCCAAAGACTATGCAGAAGGCAGTGCAGATTTTTGGCGCACTGACTAATGAGGCTCTGAGAAATGGATCAGTTAAGAAGGTTGAGAAAAGAGGAAATGTGGGGGAACCTAGCAAGGATAGGAGTGGAATGGATGATAATAAGAGGACTAGGACTGAGAATGTTTTTGCTACCACTGTAAACCCTGTAGGAAGAGAGAATACGAGTACTTGGCCCAAGTGTACCACCTGCAACTCCTACCCTTTACCTGGTGGACCTTGTCGCACATGCTTCAACTGTAACCGCCTAGGACATTTGGCAAGGGATTGTAGAGGTGTGCCGAGGAATGTGAATCCTGTCAATGCTAGAAACCCAACTATTAGGACATGTTATGAGTGTGGGAGTACCGACCATGTTAGGTCAGCTTGTCCTAGATTGAATAGGGCACGAGGCCCGAAAGAAAATCGTCCAAATTAAGTTGCTACTAATAACGGGGGTTATGGTCGTGGAAACCAAGGGAACCAGGCTAGGGGTAGGGCATTCATGTTGGGAGCAGAGGAAGCTCGCCAGGATCCGAACATTGTGACGGCTACGTTTACTTTGAACAATCATTTTGCCACTACCTTATTTGACTCTGGTGCCGACTATAGTTTTGTTTCTACTACTTTTATACCCCTGTTAGGCTTAGAGCCCAGTGACTTAGGTTTCAGATATGAGATTGAGATAGCTAGCGGGCAGCTAGTAGAGATTGATAAAGTTATTAAGGGTTGCAAACTAGAAATCGAGGGTTATGTCTTTGACATCGATTTGATACCTTTTGGACATGGGAGTTTTGACGTGACTATAGGTATGGACTGGTTGTCTAACTATAAGGCTGAAATAATTTGTCATGAGAACGTAGTAAGGATACTGATTGCGGGTTTTCACACTGTATATATAATATATAATAAAATATAAAATATATATAATCCAAAAACAACTATCAATGATACCGAGAAGTAGTATAGAGTGTTCCCGGGTCGTTTATCCCCAACGAGGCTGGACTGGAGAATCGATACAGTCGAAGATTTGAGTTTGAAGGAGAAAAATGATTTGAGAGTGCAGGAAGTCAAATTAAACAATAACAAACAAAAACGTTTAAGAAAATCCTAAAAATTACGAATTTAAGCTGAAAAACGGAAGCACGAATCCCGAACAAAGGGGGAAAAACCTAAAATCTTTAAAAATAACCCTACGAAGAAATTTTCACTTCTAAACTACTCTAGGGAACAAATAACGAAGAATGAAAAAGACTAGACCGAAAACGGAGTTCGTTTGACCCAAAAACGAGTCAAGACAAAATCCCGTACCCGGACCGTTCTTTAAAAAAGGAAAAGTTGTAAAAATGACCCTACGAAAATTTTTGTATTTTTCCTACAAACTATATGACAAAAGAAAATTTTCTAAAAAAGCAAAATATTTTTTTGATAATTTTTGTATTTTTTATGAATTAATTAAACTTTTAACGAAATTAAATTATAAAAAATATTAAATGACTTCGAAAAATTCTGAAAAATTTACTAAAAATACTTTACCTTATAAATAACCTACGAAAAATAAGAAAAGCAAAATTGGCTTAAAAATAAGCCCCGAATAAGCTAATCACAGCTTATAAGCCTAAAAGCCAAAACACCCTTAAATATGCAAGCCCTTGAGTCTTTAACGAAAAAGACCCAAGGGCGCAGCGGTATAAGTGTGTACAAAAGGGGACTGTATCGAGAGGTCACGGGTTCGAGTCTTGGTCACCGGGACCAATTGTTTTCCTTATTTTTCAAAACTCAAAGAAGCAAAGTTGTTAAGGCTCGTGGGGGGCTTAACATCTTGTCTTCTACAACTTTACTCGAAAAAGCTTTAAATAAGCTTAAAGAAAAGCTTTAAATAAGCTTAAAAGTGACAGTTTGGCTTAAAAGGCTTAAGAGCTAGAAAAAGGCTAGGACAATTGGTCTTGTGGTCGAAATAAGCTAGGACTAAGGACTAAATAAGCAAAAGGGAGTCTAAACTAACCTAGATAAGCTAAAGAACTAAAAGCTTAAAGCTAAATAAGCTGTAACAGCTTATTTTTGACAGAAACTAAAAATAAAGCTTAAAACTAAAATTTGACTAAGTCATTTGGACAAATAAGCTAGGAAAAGGTAAATAAGCTCAACTATTATCTATATTAACCTAAAAAGCTATGAGGGGCCACAATGAGCTTATTAGAAAAGCTCAATAAGCCAGAAAAGGAAAATAAGCAACCCCTTCACCTAAGTCATTCAAAAACAGTCAAGAGCCAAGTTTGGCCTTAAAAATAAGCCAACAAATAAGCTTTTTAAGAGCTGAAACTTAAGAGGCTTATAGAAGAGCTTATAAGCTCTTAAAATAAGCCAAAAGATTGGGCTTAAATGGACAGAGAGGATAAGCAATGAGAGCTTAAAATCTCCCCTTTGCACCAGGGGAGATTAAAGCTTAACAACTAGGGGCTTATTTGACAGCTTTTTAAAAGCTGTCAAATAAGCTCAAATTAAAAAGATAAGCTAAAACAGATTTAGTACCCTAGCTTTTGGAGTTGTGCACCAATTTTGGACTTTTAAAAACCATTTTATCTAGCTGAATTTGTTGAATGAAAAAGAGCTTGTGGATCTTTAAAAACTGTTACTTAAAAAGACTTGGTGGTTTTGACTTACCAAGTCAAAAGACCAAAGGGTTTTAACAGCCCTCTTTATACACACAAATCACACACTTTTTTGACACTTAACTCAAACTCACAAGTGCTTAACTAAATAAGCACTTGTGGTGTTTTTCAAAATCTAACAGTTTCAAAGAGGTTTTATAAACTTTTGAAAAACAATTTTCCAACTAAAAATCTTTTAAAAACAGCTTTAAACTAGCTTAAAACTTAAGCTAAAACTAGACAAGTTACCATGACCCATACCAAAGAGCATTTTGACCCGTTTTCCATGTTATCCCAAACACCCCTTTACCAATTCTGTCCCAACTTTATTGAACTTAAAAACTGTTTTAAAAACTAAACCAGCTAAAACCTTTTATCTACTCACACTGTTTTTCACCTAATTAAGCTACTTGAGTAATAAAACCTATAGCTTATTAGAGAGAATAAGCTACTTACTCTACTAGCTTAAACTGCTTACTTTGACAGAATTTAAAAGTGAAACCTAACTTGATTTAAAACTAAAACAGCTTAAAGCTATAACATCTATAAACTAACTAAACTAAATGAAACAGGATTTAAGCATAAGGAAAAATAGAAGTATTGAAATAAGCTAAATGAATAAGCTGTAATGAACTTGAGAAGTTGAAACCTGAGATTTATGTAGTCTCAGCACTTAGCCACTCTTGTAGAGTGAGTGGCTCACAATCATGCACTTAATGGCTCCCTAGCCTCTAAACCTGAGCTTAAAGCTCAATAAGCTTCTAAGAGCTTATTACTCCTTGTTGCTTCCAAAATGAACTCAAATGCACTCAAGTGATCATGACTTTGATGTAAATGGATCTAAATGAGTAAATGAATGACAATTAACAAAGTTTTAACTAAATTTGAGCTTATGAACAAGAATAAGCTCAAATGAGCTTATTGAGAGCTTATTGAGTAAAAATAGCTTAATTTTTCATTAAAACTGAGAATTACAAATGCATAAAAGAAAGTAGCTTAAAGACAATTAAACTATTTTTTAAAAACTACACTAAAACTGACTTAAAAACTACTTATTAGCCACAATGGCTTTACAAAGCTATATATAGGAAAAAACGACTATGCTTGTGTCTTCCTCTTGGTTTTGCTGTTGTGCTTGTTTGTAGACACACAAAAGGGTTGTGTTTGTTGTGTGAGTGGTTCATAGCTTCAATCTTGGCCCTTCAATTCTTCAAAAAGCAATCTTGGTCGTCGAAATAAGCTTGGGGAGATGTGGGATTGCCAACTTGGCAATCTCACAGCTGGGAAAGTTAGTGGAGGAGGGGGGAGGTGAGTACCCATGGTGGTGGAGAAGAAACACAGGGTAAAAACGGGGTTTCACACCCGTGAGTTGGTTTGGGGGGAAAACAAGGGCGGGAAAGTTTGTTTAAGTTATAACAGGGTGAAGGTTTGTGGAAATGGCAAGTTAGGTCCCTCAGGGTGTTAAGTGTACTTGCAACCATGGTCCTTGTGGTTTAAAACTTTTGGGGACTTGGCAAAACAAGTCCCCAAGAGTTATATAACTCTTTGCAACACTCGTCCCTTTGGTGTACAAGTTAGGATAGTTGGCAGTTATGCCCCTTGTAGTACACTTTGGCACATTGGCAGTTTGCACCCTTGCCTTTCATTTTCTCTTTTCTTCTTATAAGTATAAGTTTAGGGATTTACAATTTCAGTCCCTAAACTTATATTTCTTTGACTTTTGGCCTCGGGGTTGACTTGGGTTGACTTTGTCTTTGACCAATTGACTTTTCTGTTGACTTTTTGACTTGATTGACTTTCCGGCTTCGATTTGGCTTTGTCTTTCACAGTCTTTTCCATTCCGAGTCCGGTTTTGTCGTTTTGGCTTTGTTTTTCGTCCTTTTCTTAGTTATCCGTTCCTGCACAATACAATTAGCAAAACAAGCATATATTTGGCATTTTAAGTCCGTTTTTGGTTATTTTAGCTCGTTTTTAAAGGTAAAAGGTATGTGTAATTAAGCACATACCAAAATCCCCCATACTAAGGTATTGCCGTGTCCTCACGCAATGTTATGAAGTAAACATTTACGAAAACTAAGAATCTCAATCTCCCTCGACTAATAACTTTGAAAAGTAGCTAAGTGTTCGTGCAACCACTATCTTTGATCCACTCATCCGGTTCCAAGCATGTTCTCAAGCATACCTATTTCAACAAAAATAAATTTCAAATGTTTGGTCCCCAATATCTCATGGGTTCGAAAATGTTAGTGTTGTACATCCTTTGCATTTGTTGTAATTGATTGGGATATTGAAATGGGATACAATTTCTCATATGTACAAAGCCTTGATTTTGTTAGTTGCTCCAATTCATAGGATAGAAGTTTTGATGAATTGGTTGTCTAGAGTTTCTCCTAGATTGAGGTGTGTTGTATCTTGGTTGAGAAGAAATGTTTCTCCTAGGTGGAGGTGTTTTCGATCTAGACTTGGTTTTGACATAACCTACACCGCTTTTGAGTGATGGTTTTAAAGATGGTTTGTTTGACTCATCAATGCTCTTAAGTATTAGTTTCTTCCTAGTAATAACAAAATCTGATCTAGAAGACATAGGTGGACTAAAACCATGTTTTGTCCCTTTTTCGCTATCTTTGCGACTCACAGATCCAAGTAAGGTGGATCCGTACCCTTTAATGGTGGATCCGTCCATCACTTTTTCAACGGGCGATCCAACGAAACTCATGGTTTTAGTTCCGCTTGTTGACGCCTTATCGCTATCAAATCCTAGACCTATTTTGCAATTGGGTGACTTTTGATTGTTAAACATTTCTCTTAGTGAATTAGCACTTTTATCAAATTTAACAAATTTAACTTGAGTTTCTTTAAGTTTAGCGTTTTCCAATTTAAGTTCATCACACAACTTACACACCATTTCAATTTCTTTGCTTCTCTTAAGTTTCTTAATTTTCTCATTTAATTCTAAAATGTCTTTTTCTAAAATATATCTTTTAGTTTTTAAAATTTTATTCTTGTTAATGATTTTTAAGCTAATTTCACATAAGCTATCGTATTCAATTTCCATATTATCATTATCAAGAGAAGATGAATTATCACTATAGTAAGAAGAGTTAAGAGTTACCTCATTTTACGATTGAGCAATGAGACAAGTTTCGTTATTGGTTTTGTCTTCGGCGTCATTCTCGCTATCGCTCCAAGAACCTCCAATGAAAGCCTTTTGATCTTTGTTGCGAGATGTTTTTGGACAATCGCCAATGAGATGACTTGGATCACCGCATCTAAAACATTTCTGGTCACTCTTTCCTATCTTCTCATCTCTTTGTCGGAATGACTTCCTTTCTTCTCTTGGTTGCCGAATAAATTAACCCTTTTCTTCTAAATAACTTTTTAAAGTTCCTTACGGCGATAGCATATTCTTTGTCATCGCTTCCGAATGTCGAAGTTTTATCATTACTAGACTCTTTCTTAGCTTTCAAGGCGATGGACTTAATTCGTTCCTTTTTGCCTTTATAAATTTCAGAATATTTTCCATGACAACTTCATGTACTTTTAGATTTCTGATATGCTCGTCTAGAGCTAGTGATGACAAATCTTTCGATTCTTCAATTGCCGTGACCTTTGCTCTCCATTTATGTAACACCCCCATTTTTACATATAGCAGCGGAAGCTAATCTGGGGTATTTCTTCATAGTACAACAGTCATAATCATAGAAAACGACTCAAAAGAGACGTTTTTGGAAAATTTTGTTATCATTCAATATCATATCAGAGTTTTACAAAGGAGTTCCCAAAATCTAGAAACATAAAGTTTGAATGATAACAAGTTTAGCCATCTTCAAGTCCGTGCCACTCGTGCCATAAGTTGCTCAATTACCTGAGATAAACATGTTAAAAGGGTCAACACAAAGGTTGAGTGAGATTCATAGGTTTATGAAAAATAGTGTGAATACAAGTCATCATAGATAGTGGGTTATGTTGTTATATACCCATAAGTGTTTGAAATGGTTGAATACAAGTTAATATGATGGTAATAATTGCAACGAATACAATTATCATAGAAAACGGTATTAATAGTGTATTATTGCGTCTAAGCTCATGGCACACAAACTGACTTATGTATATATCAATAATGATATATATAATGTTAATGGCCCCCGGTGTAGGTAATTTCCATATACCTATGAAGTTCAAATATAGTGCGTTTGGTTACCTATCCGGCTAACACAAACGGGATTTTTCAATCCCGATAGGCCTATCCACAATATTCGCGTTCACTCGCAAGTGATTAATGGTCCATGATGGTAGGGGTCTTTTGGCATAAAAGGACTTAGACAACAGATGCAATAATATATCAGGATAGCATACATTTAGAAAACACTTGTATTCATAGTTTATAGCATGTATCCTCCTCACGGGTTTATGAAATAGAATATTTAAAAGTGAGGCTATGAACTCACAATATCGGTTTTAAGTACTTGTGTATATTAAAAACAATTAAGCATGTATCCCCCTCGCGGGTTTATAAAACATTAGAAAATTTAAAATGCGAGGCTATGAACTCACAATATCGGTTTTAAGTACTTGTGTATATTAAAAACAATTAAGCATGTATCCCCCTCGCGAGTTTATAAAACATTAGAAAATTTAAAATGCGAGGCTATGAACTCACCGTGACAGTACAGGGAAATCTGATCGATGGCAAAAGTATATGAAATGAAAGTAACGACTTGGTAATATGTCAAGTCTTAGTTTGATTGGATATGTTTTATGTCATAAGATTGTAATAACATTTTGATTGAAATATTATGAAAATATTGTATCACTGTTCGGGCCATCATAATTCAGAGGTTATGTAGTAAACGTTTTAGGAGCCAGGACACTTTAAATCGTAAATCCAGCAAACTCGTCAAAACGTATACCCAAATGAAACCTCTCACATAAAGCTCCCTAGTAATGTGATACATTATAGTTTTAAGTTTTTTCAAAAATTAGTTGATGATAAATTACGTTAATTATATAACGTAATTGATTTATAAAGCGTCGATCGATGATTAATAATGATAAATGTGTCGGGTTTTAACAAAATTGAGTTTTATAATATTGATATATCTATTTTAATAATTTGTATAAAAATATTATATTTTATATTTTTAAGTTTGCAAAAATGGCTATATATACCCCTGGTTTATAAACTTTTACAAGTTTAGTCCTTTATATATAAAGTATTTATAATTTAAACCTTTAACTTTACAACTTGGAAAAATAGGTCCTTATAGTTATAACTTTAGAGTAATGACATTTTCAGCCCCTTTAGTTATAAATTTCAGAAAGTTATGATATATACCCCTTGCATGGAATACTTTTGCAAAACAAGTCCAAAATGCCATGCAAGCTTATTTTAGGATTCCAAATGATATTTGCAGGTTATAGCTTATTAGTATAAGCTAAAATAAGAAGTTTTAACATAACAAAAGTTTGGAAAAAGGATATGTTAGCTAGAAAATCAAAACGGGTCGTTCTTAGGGTTTTTATCAAAAACACATGGGTTTGAGGATTAAAAGCTTCAAACAAGAGTTCATACATGATCTTAAGAGTATTATGAACTTTATTTTACATAATATAAGCTTATGGAACAAGATCTTAGGCTTACTTGAGCTAAAATGGGTCGAAAAGGGTTTTTATGATCCGTACGCCTAGAAATGGCTTCAAGACTTCATTTTTGTTGCTTCTTGGATTCTATTCTAAGCTTAGGGACTTCTATTGATCTTCTATTACTGCTATGGAAGGGTTAGAATTCCATTTGAGAGTGTGAGATAAGTTGTGTGTGATGATTTGAAATGGGGTGCTTGGTTCGTGTATATATAGGGCTTGGAAGCCTTTGTGCCCAAGTTTTATTATTATCAAAGGGATAGGGGATGTAGATAGATGATTCATGGAAGCTATGAATGAGTAATACAAGCTAAAAAAATATCTAAGAAAGATATGTGGTGTTAGAGGGGTTCAGCTATAAAAGGAAGACAAAGAGGTGATGTTGCAAGCTTGGTGGCCAAGAGTTGAAAGGGAGGTGCTTGTAAGTAGCTTTGAGACATAAGGGTGAGGTCATGGAGGTACTAGGATGGGTTCTTGGGTTTAAAATGGTTCAAAATGGAAGAAAAGGTGTATTAGGTCCATTTAGGGCTCGTTTAGTGTTTTGGACTTTATTTTTTGAGTTAGGGCTAGGGTTTAGGATAGATTAAGGTTTAGGATTAGTGTTAGGATTATGGTTTAGTATTTAGGATTAGGGTTTAGGGCTTAGGATTAAGTTTTAGGGTTTAGTTTTAAGGTTAAAGTGAATTTAGGGTTTAGGGTTTTGTTTAGGGTTTTAGATTAGGGTTTAGAATAATTTATGGTTTAAGTTTAGGGTTTAAGAGTCATGTATTAAGTGCTTGTACCTTGTACTAAAGTGGTGGTAAAGTTTAAACATGATTTAGGAGCTTAAATGACCTAATTAGGTTTTCTTGCATCATTGACTTGTACATTGAGCTTTAGAAAGTTATAACTTGATTTAGGAGGGTAAAGATATTGAAATGTTGTGCATTGATACTTATACATATGCTTTAAAGGCTTGTACATTCATTTTATATGTATACATTACATATAATTAGGGTTTTGATTTAAACGTTTAACGTTTAATGCTTGTTTTGATATAATGTTTTGAAAAGTATGTTAAATGGATAATGTATTTAATAAAAATGATATTACGATATAGACTTGACATATTATGATGCTTACATGATGTAAACATAGATAGAGATGGCATTGATAGAGGTTGTATGAGCTCGTTTACTATAGAGATGCAAGTTACGTTGCATAATGAAATAAAGCAAAAATTTCTCTGTAAAGAGGAGGTATATAAAGTGCATCTAATTTAATAGATGGATATTATATTGATGAAAATTTAGGGTTGTTATAATTTAGTATGTAGAGCCCTAAGAAACTTCCTAACATAGTTCTTGCTAGAGAAACCTTCATCAAGAGCTTTAAGACTAGTAATAATAGTGTTAAATCTAGCAAAACCGCTATCAATAGATTCTTCTTCAAGGATAGTAAATTGTTCATATTGTTGAACGAAAAGATCAATTTTATTATCCTTTACATGGCTATTACCTTGATGTGTGATTAACAATGATTGTCAAATATCTTTAGCCGTTTTACACATAAAAATTCTTTCGTATTTCTTTTTAGGTAAAGCATTGTAAAGAACCATTTTAGCTTCATTATTTTTAGCAAGTTTCTTTTTATGATTATCGGATTGTTCTTCAAAAGAAAAAACCTCTAAAATTTGGATAACTTTGTTTTTGGCAAGCGATGCAAAATCACCATTCAAGATAATATGGCAAAGATCTAAATCTTTTGTTTTCACATAAGTTTCAAATATTTTTTTCCAATAAATAAAATGATCACTTTCAAAAAGAGGTGGTCTTTGCATAGATTGCCCCTCTAGATATTTATCCGAATCCATAGATCGATTCAAGCTTTAATGTACAATATACGTTAAAGATCTTGGGTGACATTGGCTCTGATACCAATTGTGGAAACTAGAAGGAGGGTTGAATAGTTTTTACCATTTTAAATTAAAACTTATATTGTCGACTTATGTGAATTCAAGAGATATACACAAGTGTATATGATAGCGATGCAATAAGTAAATAAACAAACTACGAATTATAAGCAAGTAAAGATATGAAAGATCAAACCGATGACACAATAATTTATAGTGGTTCAGCTATGAAGCACCTCTTCACCCTACTCCACTCCCCAAGTACCCAACTTGAGAGTTATCTTCACTATGTCAACAAGCTCCCTTTAGACGAAGAAAACCGTACATGTCGCTTACACTTTTTTTGGTTCTAAGCTAAATACTGAGTTTTACTTCGAGATAGAACCAATCTAACACACTATGTATTTTGAGGCCTAAATACTAACCTATCATAAACATATGATACACATAACACACAACACAAGATATACAAGATGAATGATTATCACAAACGTGATGACATAACTAAACTATTAACACTTGAAGCTTGAAGTCTTCTTGAGTGTTCTTCACTTAAGAGTGGAATGAGTTGATCACTTGTAATGGATTATGTAACAACTATAATGATCAAAGAGTATATAAAAGATAAAATATATGTGAGAAAAATAGTTGTCAAGAGTTGTTTAATATGAAAGAATGAGGTTGGTATGTATAGGCAACCTTTTGAAATTCAAATCTGTCCTAGGGGAACAAGACGTGCAGCCCACAGATCCCCATCTCCTAGATCCGTCCAGTGCTTTAGGTGGATCCATGGGTGGAGCTGGGACAAAAATTATCATTTTATGATTAACCCCAAATCTATACAAAATATTGTTTTGTACTTATTAAAACTAGTTTAATAGATTCTTCTAGAAGATAAATATTTCTTATCACCAATAAGGAATTTTTTTCTAGATTTGGAAAGATTGTTTCCACTTATGGTTAATCTTATTTTATCTTATATGATTAATATTACTCTAGCTTATAATTAATCATGTGTTATCTTAAATCATTTGAATAGAAAAGATTTATACAAATGATAATATTTTTCTTTGATCATTAACTATGTTTAATAATGTCATATTCATACCTTAAGTAATTTGTCAGCGTCAAGTAAACTTTCGACTAAATAACTTGTTTACGTAAACTTTTACGTAGTATGACATTATATTTGTTATTATCAAAACATGAACATCATTAAATATAAATATCGTTTTTGCGCAAATATTTGTATTAACAATTCTTACCGTGTTGTCTCCTTTTAGACGTTCTGGTTTGAGAACAATCTAAGTACGATGAATCTTATACTCACATATCAGAGAATTCAATACTACAAGCTGGAAATCCTATCAAGGAGATTCATCTTTAAAGATAAATCTACCTGATCACAGGTCGGTGCTCACAAAACTAAAGGTTGATCTAACCAAACATGATCGAATGACAAAGCCATATTCGTCCACAAGCTTTATTCCTAATTGTTTATTTGCAGATCAATCATATGGAGTTGAAGCATCAGTCCCGATGAGTCAAAGTTAATGCCACATGCTCATACCCGACCGACATATGTAAAGACATTATGAAAGCTTAAGTACTTGTTTCAAAAGACTTTTGCTACTCTAATACCGCACATCTTCCTTGAAATGACAAAGTTTACAGTTAAAGAAGTTCAAGAAAGATGAATATACAAGCTTTCAGGACAAAGAAAGGTATGATCATGTCGGTCCAAAAGTCATAAGCTCACAAGAAGGTAAAGATTACAAGATGACTAAAAGAGATTATGCTTGGTTGATGATCTCAAGAAGCTCAAGATCACATACAATTCAAGCTAAAGAAACAAGGTCAAGCCTAAAAGTCTAAAGATCACTACTTCACATTCACAAGATAAAGATTAAAGAAATCAAGACTATGAGCAAAGACTAAAGACATTCATAGAATGCTAAAATTAAGTTTTTGTAAATTAGAGTAACCTCCCTTAGGGGGAGATTGTTAGGAATACAAAAAAGTCTCGGTCACTACCAATATATTATTAAGTAGCCCGTAGCATAATATTTGGAACTTAGATAAGCTAAACGGGTCAACATAAGACACCCTTTACGTTGACCGGCTCATGTATGGGTATAAAACCCTTTCCATGCCCTGTAGAGGGTTGTTGGTTCATTTCATAATACAAGTTTCTTTCTCTCACTAAGTGTTCTAACCTACTTTTTCTCTCTCTAGAATTTCCTTCTCATTTACTCATCTTAGATTGTACGTTTGATATCCTACAAACACTAAACATGATGTCCGACCGACTAGCCGTTAGGTAGAGAAGGCTACCAAGCATGCTACGATACTTTGTGTCTTCAACGGATTCCCCGTCTTCTCCCCAGGTGAGTTTCGTTTTGGATGACATAGGAGTTTTGATTGGTTTAGAGTCTTCTAGACCAAATTTCTTGAGCCTTTCCTTGATGTACCTGGATTGGTTAAAAAGATGTCATCTTCTAGTTGTTTGATTTGTAAACCAAGAAAGAAATTCAATTCACCCATCGTGCTCATCTCGAACTCGTCATGCATGATTTTGGAAAAATCATCGCAAAGATCTTGACAAGTTCATCCGAAGATGATGTCGTCTACGTAAATTTGGACAATGATGATATGTGAATCTCTTTTCTTGGTAAATAGATTGTTATCTACCAAGCCTATGGTATACATATGGTCAAGGAGAAAGGCCTTGAGTCTATTGTACCAAGCTTTGGGTGCTTGTTTAAGACCATAAAGAGCCTTTTTTAGTTTGAAGACATGGTTGGGTTTTTTGAAATCAACAAAGCCGGGGGGTTAAGCGACATAGACTTCTTCATTTATAAAACCATTTAACAAAGCACTTTTGACAACTATTTGAAAAAGCTTGAAGTCATGTGCACAAGCATAAGCAAGGAGGATTCTTATAGATTCTAGTCTTGCTACGGGAGCATAGGTTTCATCAAAATGTATTCTTTCTTGTTGGTTGTATTTGGATATGTTTTATGTCATAAGCTGTGAAATAACCTTTTCATTGAAAATATTATAGAAAAATTGTGATCACAGTTCGGGCCCTCATAATTCAGAGGTTATTATAAACATTATGAGTGATCCAGGACACTTAAATCGAAATCCGCAACTCATCAAAATGTATACCCCAAATGAAACCTCTCACATGAAGCTCCCTAATAATGTGAAACATTATAGTTTTAAGTTTCTTCAAAAATTAATTGATGGTAAATTACGTTAATTATATAACGTAATTGATTTATAAAGCGTCGATCGATGATTAATAACGATAAATGTATCGGGTTTCAATAAAATCGAGTTTTATAATATTTATATATATTTTTATAATTTATATAAAAATATTATATTTTATATTTTTGAGTTTGCAAAAATGACGATATATACCCTTGGTTTATAAACTTTTACAAGTTTAGTCCTTTATATATAAAGTATTATATGATTAAACCTTTAACTTTAGAACTTGGCAAAACAGACCCTTGTGGTTATAACTTTAATAAAATGACAAAAATGGCCCTTGTAGTTAATAATTTCCAAAAGTTACAATATATACCCCTTAGCATAAAAACATTTGCAAAACTAGTCCAAAATCCATAATAAGGTATTTTCAATATAGAAAGTGATTTTCAAGTTATAGCTTATCATAATAAGCTAAAATAAGGTAAGAAAAATAGCTTTTACAAGCTTATAGCTTATCAAAAAGGTTTACGAGCTTAAAATGACCAAAATGGGTCGTTTAGGTTCAAAATATTAATCCAATGGGTTTAATCTTTTAAGACTTGGTAAAATGTTTATAGAAATGATTAATAAGCTTATTGGGATAGCTTATAACAACAACTTATGAGTTTAGCTTATGGATTAAAAGAAAACTAATAATTAGAGTTTCATTAGGCCCGTTTGGTTTTAGAAATGGAACACGCATAGGTTTTGAGCTTTAATCTTTTAACAAGAGTATAAACATGATTATAAGGACCTTATTAAAGATTTAAAACAGAAAACAAGCTTATAGAACCTGGATTTGGCTTATGGCTTTTGAAAATGGGTCAAAGTGGTGGTTTTGTACTCGCATGCCTAGTAACGACTTGCAAGTCTTTGTTTCTTGGTTTCTTGAATTTGTTTCTGACCTTGTGGCTTCTCTTGCTTCTCCTTGATCAGCTTAGAACTCCATTTGAGTGTGAGAAATGAGAATTGAGGTGTGAGATTGAAGTGAAGAGTGCACGCCCTAGTTATAGGGTCAAAATCCCCTTGGAGCCCAAGTTTAGGTTTACTTAGTATCCTAGGCTAGTGAAGTGACTAAGGGAGGGCTAGGATGGTGAGTAATATGAGCTAGAAATTATCCATGAAGATGTGGGGGTTGTTTGGAGGCCACGGCTACAAGAAGGAGAAAGGAGGTGACAAGGTGGTGATGTAGCAACTTGGTGGCCAAGTATATTAGCAAGGAGGTGATGGAGGTGCTTGCAAGGCTGCTTGGTGATGTCATGGTGAGGTCATGGAGGTGCTAGGATGGGTGCATGGGTTTAAAATGGGTCAAAATGAAGGAAAAAGGGTCACGGGTTAGTTTAGGGTTCAATTAGGGTTTTAAGGTTTTAATTTGTGAATTGGGGTTAGGATTAGTGATAGATTAGGGTTTAGGATTAGTGTTAGGATTAAGATTGGGGTTTAGGATTAACGTTTAGGGCTTAGGATTAAGTTTTAGGGTTTAGTTTTAAGGTTAAAGTGAAATTAGGGTTTAGGGTTTTGTTTAGGGTTTTAGGGTTTTAGATTAGGGTTTAGGACGAATTAGGGTTAGGGTTGTAGGTCCAGCCCTAGATAGATCTTCAAGCCTGTTAAGGTTGTAGAGCACTTATGTAATCACAAGAAACTCTAAGAGAGACTCTAACAATTGAAACTATTGTTTACGCGGAATATAAACAACAGAGTTAAAGAATTACTAAAAACAATGATCCTCTATGGATCTTTTCTATTAATAATAAAAGTGTTTTTCTGATTGATTGTTTCATCTATTACCGTAGGTTCCTTAAATACACATGAAACCCTAACTACTTGTTTCCTTAAGACTCGCTAAAAGCTAAAGTGATAAGTGTTATCACTTCCTAGGATATCTCATGCATATCCCTATCACTAACTAACAGACTATCAACTCAGAGTTAAGCATAATACGACCAGGACTAATATTTTCTACCAGCAGAATAACTTTTGTTGCTGCCAGCACTAACTAAACATTATCCTTTACCAGTAGAACTACATACCTACCAGCAGGAACTTTTACTCTACCAGTAGGAACTACATACCTACTAGTAGTAACTATCTATTACAAAATTCCTAATAATCCTCCCCTAAACTTGAATTTGACACAGATCTAAAAGGGGAAATAAATGGGGAGAAGTTGGAGTTTAACTCAATTTATAGAAATATCATTTCGTTTGAAAACACCAAGATGAACAGCAATCATCTTGAAACCGACTCCAAAAACAACCTTCATATGCGTTGAATCAGCAACAAGACAATCAGCATCTAATCGTGGACTGCAACAAGACCACCACAGCTACATAAATGGGTTTGATGAGCCTTTACCAAGTAGCCATTCACTCTTGGGCTAGTCAGTCCATTGGCACCCAGAAAGGGTCAAATCCATGGAGGACTGAGACCATTTTCAACTCGTTAGTACATGAAACATTGGCGAGTTGAGATCCCTAATGATTTTTGGCAAACCACACACCATCAATGGGATATTGATTTAGTCTTTACCAAGAGCCGTACCCTCTTGGACTAGCTACTTTTCATTCCAAGAATATGGCAAGTGAAAACCATCCAGTTTTGGGTAACCTGGTAACCATCAACGGATTTTATAAGCCTTTACCACATAGCCGTTTGCTTGTGGGCTAGACAATCCTTGGGACCCAGAAAGGGTTACTCCTATGGTGGATTGCAAACCATCTCAACTCATTGGTACTCGAAACATCAGTCAGTTGAGGGACTCTATGATTTTAAGCAAATCATTAAAGCTATATCAATTCATTCTGGTCATAGACCTGGGAATTGAAACCATACCTCAATTGATTCTAGCCTGATGGCCTGGTAATTGAGAACCAAAATTCAATTAATTCTAGCCATAAAGGCCTGGCAATTGAGAGCCATAGAGTGTTGCACCAAAAAATATTTTCCTTTAAAGATTGTGCCATAAAACCAGTTTAACAAATTAGATCACTGAAATACAAAGATGAGCCTGAAAACCAAGTTGCTCATCGGCAGTTTAAAAAAAACACGTGATCCAGTCCCAAAAGAGTATACCAAAAACCAAGATTTTCCAAGAAGCAAAAACCATTTACAACAAGCTTCACAAAAGATAGATGAAAACCAAAAGACTAATCATAACATAACAAAAGATAGAGTATATACAAGAGAGTGACAAGATACCAGTATCATGCAGAAGAAATACTAGCAGCAACCTGATTCTTGATGAACTAAATCAGCTGCTCAGCATATGTCATATCATTCCCAATCCCATCAATTGCAACCTCTAATTTGTGCTTCAACATCTTCTTCATGAGTTAAGCTGAAAGAGGATAAGGAGTGTCTACAAACATATACAGAATCTTGCCATAAATTGTCTCCAACACATGAACACCAGAAAATGGAAATAACCTCCAACTCCTGATAACCCATTGCTGTTGATCTGCCCAAACACCAGCACCAGTACCACCTTCATGAGATTCAAACAAAACTTGTAGATCACCCTATAGGATCATACCAAAACCAGCTAGAGGATGCTCTTCATAGTACGGAACTACAATTCCATAAAGCTTAAACAAATCTTTTCTATCAACCAAATAAAGAATTTCCCTGAGATAAGTAAAGTACTTGGAAGACTTATCCATGAAGTACAAAGCATTGACAACTCCCAGTCTAGTAGGTACCACCTCCCAAGCAGCAAATGCAGGCCAAAAAATAGGAGGGTCATCATCATCATCAGAGTCATCAGAATTAGCAGAGAGAACTCTAATGAAGGACCTATCATCAGCAGTCAAATCCAACTCAGTAAAGGACTTCTTCCTGGCTCCAAGAGACTTTCTCCTGGTACCATAGGAATGGGTTCTTGGCTCAGCAGATGGGATAGTAGGTTGTGATGAAAATTCAGATGGTTTTTGAGTAGCAGCAGGTGGAACTTCAGCAGATGGTTGTTGTGATTCATCAGGAATAGAAGACTTTGGAGTTTCAGTTGGTTTGGACTTCTTTGAACTAGCTTGTTTCAAATCTGCACCAGGTCTTTTAAGAGACCTCTTGATGTTTAGAGATTTTAATTCTGCAACAGCTGTTCTGATTTTGTCAAACTCAGTTTTGAGTTGATCATTAGAAAATGACTTCATATGCTTCATGGTCCATCCTGTAGTATAAATGGTGGAGCTTTGATTCTTCACAAAAGTTCTCATATAAGCCTTCTGTTGTGCATATGTCATAGGTTTATTCTTCTTGTCCTGAAACCTCTGTGCAGCAAAATCTCTTCTTCTTTTAGCAATCAGAGCTACCATTCTTTCAGCAAAGTTATCTTCATTGACATCAGGACCTAAAAGATCAGCAGTAAGTCCTTGATTGACATAAACTTGACCCATTATGTCAGTTGAATCAGAATCTGTATAGTATTTTGCTGAATTCAGCACATCCTGTTGTCTTTTCCTTTGCATCTCTTCTCTCTCTCTTTCCAACTCATCCTGCTCTTCTTCATACATTCTCCTAGCAGCTTCTTCACCTAACTTGTCTTCCTCTCTTTGCCTAAATGTTCTTTCTCTGACTGGAGGGTCTTCTTCCAACAAAGGAGATTTACCCTTATAGGAAGGATCAGTAGAAGGACCAGTAGTAGCACCAACAGGAACATCAGAACCACCAGCAAACTCATCAGGAGGAACTAGATGGAATATCAGCTTCATAAGAACCACCAGCAGGAACAGCTGTAGCAGCTGCCTTAGCCAGCTTGATAAGAGATCCTATCTGGGCTCAAGCACCTCTTTCCTTGTCAGAATCATCATCACAACTTCATGTTTTCTACCTTTGAGTTTATCCTCCAACAACTTTACCCTCTTAACCAGCTTTCCTACTACCTCCTTGAACAGCAGCTTGTGTGCTTTAAGTTCAGATTCTTGAGTATTTACTTTCTGCACAAGAGTGGACACTAGAGAAGACAAAGCTGTTAGTTTATCAAGAGCCTCAGCACCATCTGAGGTTGTACCTGTAGGTGGAGCTTGAGTGGACCTAGGAGGTGAGGTATGTAAAGAACCTCCCATTGTTTCATCTTCCACATTTGTGGAAGTGAATAGGTCAGGAGCAGACTCATAAGGTCTTGAAGAAGTGGCAATGTTAGGGTCTGAAGAGGGACCCTGCTCATTCACTGAAGCACTAGAAGTAGTAGTTGTTGGTCTGGATGGTATGGATTCATCAGCATGAGAGTGATCAGGTTCAGGGAGAGTCTCAAGGAGAGTCTGAGGGTTAGATGGTGTAGCTTCCCCTGAACTTTCACCTGCAATCGCAGCTTGAGCAGGGGAAAGCATTGTAGCCAAAAGTGGCATGTGGTCCCCTTGAAAATTTAACCTTATGTTAGCAAACATTTTGCTTGTCAGTTTAAAAGCATGATATTGTTTGGTATTCTTAGGTTCAATTTCCAAAATCATTTGAAGAAACCGAGGAAACATCAAAAACTTTTTATGATTGTTAATGTTGTTAACCATCCCTTTGAAAATATAGCTTGACCAATCATACCTCCTCCCCTCAGTCAAACAAATAAGAGCAATTGCCAATTGGCTTCCAAATTGATCCCAGCTTCCTGACTTGGTACTAAGACAATGCGAGATAGTGTGGACCAAGAACCTCCATTGAGGTGAGAATTTGTTCTTGTGGAAGGTCAGCTTGCCTTCTGAAGGGTATCCAAGATTGTCCATACCTAAGTATATGTCCGCTATGGGCAAGTCCTCAACACCACCATCATCATCTAATTGAAGTTGGCTCCTAACTAATGATTCAGTAATAGTATAGGGAGTCCTATCAATGGTGGCCAGTATAGCTGGAGGGCCTTCCTCAGAAGCTCTGAGAGAGGCCGTGGACCAGAACTGTTTGACCAACGAGTCATAGATGATGGGGTCATGGGTAATAGCATACCTTATGTGCGAACCCCGCAAAAAGTCAAGAACTTGGTGATAATCGGCACTGCCTTTTGGTTTCTCCAAGAAACCCACCTTGTTGTGCTCATCACGATACTTAAGTGCGGCCATTGATTTGATGATTACAAAGAATGTGGTTGAGTGTTAGTGCTGGTGTATGATTGCAAGGGTAAGTTACTACTGGTTGGTAGAGGAAATCGAGTTTTTCAAAGAGTGAGTGGAGTGAGTAAAAAGGGCTGTTAAAAATTAGGGTTTGATCTAAAAAGTAACTGTAAAAATGAGAGTAAAGAGTAATTATCCCTTTAAATAGGTGACCCTTTGATGAATTAAATGCCCAATTGTCTCAACTATAACTTTGAATTAAAGTAAAACTCAATTTAAGACACCCGCTCAAAGAAAAGTCAACCCTAAAGAAAACTAACAAGACCAGTAGGAATTGTTCTACCAGTAGGAACAAGTAAAGCTACCAGTAGGAACTCTTGCAACACCAGAAAAGACACTTAACCAACCAAAATGAGTACTTTATCATCAGTATAAGGCCACATTCTCCATGCAAATTCACACTCATGAATCATTCATCTGCAAAAGGTTAGACCAAAACACACAAAACATATACAATGAAAAGGAAAAATTTAACTACCATAATCAACTAAAACTATCAGTAGAAAAAAAATGAAAACTACCAGAAGAAAAATATGTTGAAAACTAAGTGGTAAACATACAAGAAAAACCTACTACTTAGAAAATTTTACAAAAGTAGTCCTCCCCTTGGACTCAAATCCTCCCCTTAACCATGGCATCTAGGGATTAAGCATCCCAATGTGAACCACTAGATGATTAAACCTAGGTCCATCAAATGCCTTGGTTAACAAATCAGCCACATTTTCATCTGTGTGAATCTTAAGCACCTGAATAAGATTTTTCTCATTTGCATCTCTAATAAAATGGTGCCTAATTTCTATGTGCTTTGTTCTTTGGTGAAAAACTGGATTTTTAACAATGCAAATGGTACTTTGATTATCAATAAAAATTTTGGTGTTCATAAAGTTGAACCCATAATCAAGCATTTGATTTTGAATCCAAAGTACCTGACCACAACAGTTAGCAGCAGCAACATATTCTGCTTCAGTGGAAGAAGTAGCCACAATGGTTTGCTTTTTGCACTGCCATGAAATCAACCTTCTACCTAGGAATTGACATCCACCAGTTGTTGATTTTCTATCACCATGAGAACCAGCATAGTCACTGTCACTATATGCTTCCAACATAAAGGGAGAATCTCTTGGGTACCATAGACCTAGTTTTGGTTGGCCTTTAAGATACTTAAAGATCTTCTTGACTGCATTCAAATTGGAAGTCAAATGTATAACCTGGTGTCTAGAACAAGCACTCACTGCAAACTGAATATCAGGCCTTGAAGTTGTCAAATACATGAGGGAACCTATCATGGATCTGTATAAGTGAACATTAACAGCATCATCAGGTTCATCCTTAGATTTTTGCTTGGAAGCTTCAAAGGGTGTTGTTGTAGGTCTCACTCTCTCCATATCAAATTTCTTAAGCATGTCCTGGACATACTTGTCTTGGCCGATAAAGATCCCATCAGGCTTCTGCTTCACTTGTAAGCCTAAGAAAAATGTTAACTCACCCATAGCACTCATCTCAAATTCTCCTTTCATCAAGACCTCAAAATCATCACACCAGGCCTTGTTTGTAGACTCAAAAATAATGTCATCCACATAGACCTAAACGAGTATGATATCCCTGGAATTCTTCTTAATGAAAAGAGTTTTGTCTATTGTACCTCTTCTATAATTATGCTTTAACAGAAAAGTAGACAATCTTGCATACCAGGCCCTTGGTGCTAGATGAAGACCATATAAAGCTTTCACAACTCTGTAAACATGCTTAGGGAAATGAGGATCTTCAAATCCCTTAGGTTTAGTAACATAAACTTCTTCTTCAATTTCCCCATAAAGGAAAGCACTCTTCACATACATTTGATATACCATAAAACCCATATATGAGGCAAATGCTAAAAATAATCTAATAGCCTCAATTCTAGCAACTGGAGCAAATACCTCATCATTGCCCTCCTCTTACCTATGACCTTGAGCCACCAATCTGGCTTTATTCCTGACTACTATTCCTCTAGCATCTCTTTTGTTCTTCAGAATCCATTTTGTCCTAATAGCAGTTTTCCCATCAAGCAAAGGGACAAGCTTCCGTACCTTCTGATTAATAAACGGTTGCATCTCCTCTTGCATTGCCTCAACCCAATCAGAATCATTAAGAGCTTGGGCAACACTACTTGGTTCAATTTGGGATAAAAAACAAGCAAACAGACAATGTAAATAGTCTGTGTGATTATTCCTTTGCTGATCATGAATGTAGCTGACAAAAGCACTTTCACCAAACTATGACTTTTGCACCTTACTTCTTATCTGAACAGCTGAAGTGGGATCTCTAAGAATCAAGGATTGAGGATGTATAGTGTTTACCCTCTTAGTAACAAGAGAGTTAACATCCACAGTTGGTGCTAGGTTATTGGCATTAGCACCAAAGTCAGCATCATAAGAGGAGGAAGAGAAAATGCCTATGCTTGGATGGTGATGAATATCTTCCAATTTAGAGCTTAAGGATAATGAATTACCAAGGTCAGATGGAGTAGGATATCTTGTGAAGTGTGCAGGAGGAAGTGGTGTATGAGTAGCAGGAACTAGAACACTACCAGCAGGATCCAAGTTCCTATGGGCTTCAATGGTGGCTTGTATCAATAGTTCTTTAGTGTCTGTTGTAAACTCAAAGTCGAATTGCTCAGCTGCATCTTTGGCCTCATGTTCTTGTCTTTGAAGCATAGTCAGCTCCTCAGCATAACCCGAATTAGTCATTTTCATACCAGAAGTATCTTTGACCTTAGATCCTGAAAAATTATTAGAAGGAAAAGAAGGAACAACAATAACTTGTTCATCACACTCAGAGTCTGAATTATCATCTTTAGTACCTGCATTAATGTGAGTATCTTGTGCACCTGTAGGTTGATTAGCTTTGAAACGAGTATAACCTAAAGTATCAGTTAAATAGTCAAGGTCAAAGTACCATTCATGACCTGCACCCTAAATATTAGGTTTATCCTCAAGATATCTCAGATTGAGTGTCTCTTCTACCTTTTTGCTGGATAAATTGTATACCCTATAAGCTTTACTATTAGCAGCATACCCAACAATAAATCCCTCATCAGCTTTTCCCTCAAATTTACCCAAGTGGTCACTGGTATTTAGAATAGTCACTTGACACCCAAAAGGTTTAAAATGACTGATGTTTGGAACCTTCCCAGACAACAGTTCATAAGGTGTTTTGTTGTGAGGACTAGTTACCAAAACCCTGTTCAAAACATAACAAGCAGTACTAACTGCTTCAGTCCAAAACATAGTAGGTAACTTAGAGTCAGCTAGCATGGTTCTTGCTGCCTCAATAAGGGTTCTATTCTTTCTTTCAGCAACC
>BQNB010032689.1:0-15424 GCA_026074375.1 Tanacetum coccineum | reverse complement strand
TGTGTGAATTCATTGAGGGTGAAAAGGGAGGGAAAGGGAGAAGATACACAGTAAAATTATCCATGTGTTATTATTGATTTGACTTTGACCGGGTTTAGTGGTATTGGGCTTTGACTTGGATTATATCTTGGGCCATATAAGGATTTGGATTAATGGTATTATGGTTTTGGACTTGTATTTAAAAGGCTAAGGTTTTGGACTTAATATCATTCAAATGCTAATAGGCTGAACCGGCCCATTAAATAGGTTACGGGTTAGCCCATTAAAAATGAATATGCCTTCGGCTTCGTTTTTCTCATGCTCTTCCAATCTTGTGCTCGGTTTTGTCCGTTTTGGCTTTGTTTTTGTCCTTTTAAGATATATCCGTTACCTGCAAGACACAATTCATAATACAAACAAATACAATGTATTTTTCAAGTATTTTTGGTCATTTAAGCTCGTTTTAATAAGGAAAATTGATATGTGAATAAACACATATCAAGATCCGCAAGGGAAAAAAGTTGATCCCACACGTTATCATAAAATGATTGGATCCCTTATGTATCTAACTGCCAATAGACCAGACCTTATATTTGTTGTTTGCATGTGTGCACGGTATCAGGTTAAGCCTACCAAAAAGTACTTACATACAGTTAAGCAAATCTTTCGATACCTAAAAGGAACCATTAACATGGGTTTGTGGTATTCAAAGGATTCCTTGCACTAACAGCTTTTGCAGATGCTGACCATGCTAGTTGCCAAGATACCAGAAGAAGTACATCTGGAAGTATGCAGCTATTTGAGTTGGTCGTCAAAGAAACAAAAAAGCATAGACATATCTAGTACAGAAGCTAAATACATAGCCTTATCTGGATGTTATACTCAAATACTTTGGATGCGATCACAACTGACGAACTATGGCCTTGGATTCAACAAAATACCTTTGTACTGTGACAACAAGAGTGCCATTGCTTTATGCTGCAACAACATCCAACATTCCCGGTCCAAGCATATTGACATTAGATACCACTTCATCAAGGAGCAAGTGGAAAATGGGGTGGTTTAGCTATACTTCGTTAGAACAGAATATCTGCTGGAAGATATCTTTACTAAAGCATTGGGACGAGAAAGACTTGACTTTCTTATCAACAAGCTTGGAATGAGAAGTATGTCTCCTGAAACGCTAAAAAGACTGGCAGAAGAAGAAGAAGAGTGATGGGGGCACATCTTCTTGCATCCTATGTAAATAAAGAAAAGCATAAAATGATTTTATTTTTATAAAAATTTTACAAAAAGAAAATATAAAAATATAAAACCAGAAAATCAAATATAAAATTATAAAATCAAAAATAATAAAAAATATGTGTTCATGACATGTCTTCTGGAATCGATAATATTTACGGCTTTAGAAATGTCATTTAATAATGACACTGAGCTGTAAATAAAGTTCGAGCAAAAGTTGTAAATGTTTTCAAAACATGTCATTGGCTTGCAGTTATTTCATACTGCAACCCGGTCTTCATTTTAAAGGCAAGTATTTCGCCAAAAAGAAAACTTGACCTCTTAACGGGAAATTATTTTTTCTCGGGTATGGATTACTTAACATTCATACAAAGGCTTGTTTATACTGTGCTACACAACTCGAACTTTCTGTCAGAATAAGTGTATGTGTCAGTGCATTTATTTTTGAAGAATAAAAGAAATCTTATTTTTTGTATAAAAGGTGTTGTATTTCGAAACATATCAACCATCTCAGTTTCTAATCAGAAAAAGCTTTTCAGAGAATTTTATATCACTCAAACAATGTCTACAGCTCTTTAAATAGAAAACGGGACATTATTTGAGGGGGGGAAATCTTCAAATTCTTTCAAAAATAATCTTTCATAAGACATCTCGGAATAAAAGGAAAAGTTTCTAAACAATAACGGATCATCATTTAAAGGAGAGTTAATATAATTTTAACTAAAGAGGGCTTAAGATGTTATTTGTTTTAACTTTTAAGGACTAAATGGCAAAATCTAGGACTTAGAATCTAAACTTGCAGCTTAAGGGACTTAATGTTCCATTTCTATAAAATGTATAAACTTAATGATAAGTTTAAAAGGAAAATAAGAAAGATTTTTAAACTGGAGGGGCCAATCCTACCCATTATTTAACCTTGACCGGTTAACCCATTTCAAACACAACATATTCCTCACACAACTAAAAACATAACACTAATTTCCCTCTCATTACACATTTCGCATGCCTCATAAGTGAAAACCAAAAATCATTTTTCTGATTTAAGGTACATTCTAACATGTTCATCATCTCTAAAACATCACTTTGGTAAAAAGAATTGGAATAAAACTCCTTTTTACACTCAAAATCCTTAGAAATCAAATTAGGGTTCTCGAAAATAAAAGTTGAGATTTCTTCAAATTAGTTGAGGGGTTTTGTTCATTAGGGTATGTTTAAGCCCCGTGTATAACAGTTGTTGATATCTCAAAATCATTTGTGAGTTTGAATGATTCTTTTGTCTATGAATGGTGCGAAACATGTATTTGTGTATGATTGTTTGTGGGTTTGTGTGTATATGCATGATTTAAGCTTCTTTATAACTGTGTAACGTGGTTTGGCCTCCTAAGTTTGTCTTTAAATTGGTAAAGTAGTTCTTAGGTGCGATAATCATAAAACGATACAAAATGTGCTTGCTTGATATGCTAAATGGGTTTGGTAAACTGTTTTGGGGTCCTTAGTATGTGTTTTTGCCTCCTAGATGCCCTATATCTCGAATACTTTGTGTTCTTCCTCCATTTATGCACAATAATTAATCTATCAGGCTGAATTTTGTTTAAACCTTGATAAAATTGTTTTCTGCTATGATCCTTGATTGTCTTGTGTTGATTGTTATCAAAATTTAGATGAAAAAGTGTGTTAAAATACATGTTAAGTTTATTCATGCGAAATATGTTAAGTGTGTAATCGTGCAAAATATGTAATTACATAAAACGTGCGAAATATGCAATTACATAAAACGTGTGAAATATGTAACTTCATAAAACATGTGAAATATGTAATTACATAAAACGTGTGAAATATGCAATTACATAAAACGTGCAAAATATGTAAATACATAAAACGTGTGAAATATGTAAATACATAAAACGTTTGAAATATGACAGGTGATATGTGTGAAAACACATATCCATTTTATATAAAAAATAATCCATAAAAGACAAAATTGTGCTTAAAATGCTTGAATATTGCTTGTTTTGTCTTTGTGATTGTGTAGGTACGGATAAAGCAAAAATCACAAGAGAAACGGTCAAACACGTTTACGAGAAAAGGAAGAGCACACAAGAGCCGGGAGAATGCTACCAATACAATCAAAGTCAACCCTTGGTCAATATTACTCAACCACAAGAAGACAAAATTCCCAAAACAACCCTTGAATTAAACCAAATTGCAAAATAACCTAAAAACCCTAACACCGTTAGTCCTTTATTTAATAAAGACTAACGGTCGTTATCTTTCTTATAAAACCAAATCCAAAACCTGTTAACCTTTACCCAAAGCCCAAAACAAACACCCGTGGCCCAACTTCCTTTTGTCTAAGCCCAAAGACAAAACAAAATTACCCCAGGTCAAATTAAATCAAACACACCCTTATAAAAAGTAAAAAACGCGGGAAAATTTGATGTTGAGCAAACTCATCATTACTCCCTCGTTTAACCTTGAGTTAAAACCAAAGGGCAAATCAAAATTGGCCATGTGGGTAATAAAGGAAACACACTAATCATTGGGATTTTACACTAAAACATATACAAAAGAAGCATAAGAGGGTCAAATCACGGATTACCATGCTGGCAATCCGTGTGCTCTAAAGTTGATCCAACAGTGATAACAAGAGAGCTAATGATTAGAGAAAAAGGAAGGGACAGGATCAAAGGGAGCATGTACCTGACTCAGGGGCCTAGAAGCTTCTCCCAAGCAGTATAAATACAAGCAAGGACTCACTCTCAGGGAATCATCTAGGAGTAGTTTATAGACTAGCTTATTAAATTTAGCTTTTGTTATTTTCATTCAAAAAACGGTTTGTAGCTATATTGTTAACTTAAATGTAATTTTCATTATCATAATAGTAATCAATCAGTTTTCATTAATAGAATTCAAGTTTCTTATTATGCTCTTAATTTTCTCAAGTTCACTTTTATACAAATACTTTGTTTAATAAGCTGATGCTACTCAAAAGCTCGTCACAAGCTCTTATAAGCTCTCTGAGTCTCTAAGCTCAGATTGAGCTCAAATAAGCTATCTAATCTACTTAAATCAATAAAAACAGTTAAAACCTATGCTTAATTTGGATCTGAGTTGCTTGGATGATAAGCTTACCAAGGAAGAGCTTATAGGACTTAACTAGCTTGTCATCTAGACAAGCTAGAGCTTGTAGAGTAGCTCCTTGAGCATTGATAAGCTTTTGTTTAGCTAAGGCCTTTGTAAGTTTTCCTTATCCTTTCTGTCTTTAAATTCCTAGTCTAGATTTGCTTATTCTGCTTATCTTCTAGCTTATTTGTGCTTAATTTTGTCTCATTGTGCTTATTGATCATGTTTTATCATCTGCTTTTAGCTTTAAGAATAGGAATAGTAGGATCTAAATTTTTTTTGCATTTCGTCTTTAAAATCATTAAAAATCAAAAATAAGTAGCATAGATTATAGCTTTTAGATTCTGGCTTAATTGATTGTTATTAAAAGTTCATATTAGTTGTTATAAGTTGTGCATTATCTGGTCTTAAAGTTTTATCAAGTAGATTTTAATTTCTCATCTTTAAATTGGATATTTTAATAGCTAAAGGGGTGTTGGCAAACAGTTTAAGCCCAAGGTAAAACTGAGTTTGTGGCCATTTGTGTGTTGTGTTAATCAACTTTTTTTTTATTAATCAAAGCTGTTAGGAAATTTTAATAAGTTAGATTAGATTTTTAAATTAGATTTCACAAGTTAATTCTAAATAAGCTCAATCAGTTAAGGATCTTGTGATTTTAACTTAAGTCCAATCCAGATAAGGATAATGCTTAATCTTTTACTTAGTTGGTATTTTTAAGAGTATATTTAACAAGTTACAGTCCGCACTTAAATTGTTTAAAATTTTGTGTCTTTATACTTGCATATAACTGCACCAGGGTTAGACAAAGGAAAAAGTGTTGTTTTCATGATCAAGTAATTAGAGGGTAGATCTAAGTAGTATAGTATTAAGATATTGGTGTTTAACATATAGTTTAGGCTCATAGTTTAAAGATTTCAATTGATTTTTAAAGTTACGATCCAATCGCTTATCATCTTTTACCTTTAAAAAAAAACAGCAACTTGTCTTTTTTATTTTGAAAAACCAAATTCAGCAATGCTGTCTTTTCTGTCTTTTTTCAATCAAAGCTTTTTTCTATAGCCACTTGTTGAAAAGTTCTTTTCAAAAGGATTTTCTAGAAGTCTAAGAGTCAAAGCTTTTATAAAATCCAATATTTCATTTAATAAAAAGTTGTTTGTGTGCTCAAAATAATCTTCAAGTTAGCTGCTAAGGTCCTATTTGGTCTTAAAAGGTTATCAAGTGCTTAGTGATATTCTAGCTATTGATTTTAAATCTTATGCTTATTCCTGATATTCTGAGTCATTAAGATAGGACTAGGGTAAAGTATCTTGTTGATGTATCTACTTGGTCAGTTTAGATAAGTTTATTTGAGTTTTTAAGTTTGAAAAAGTCCAAAAAGAAATTTTAAGTAATCTGTCTAGCTTTTCAGTCCTTTTTCAGCTTATTTTTCAGTGTTCAAAAGTTTTGTTTTCACAAAAGTTAGTTAGTTTTAGCTTTTCTTCATTTTTGCTTTTCAAAATTTCAAAAATAAAAAATAGCAAAAACTAAGGCCTGGGACTCGAACCCACGACCTTGGCTTCACACACCCATAGCCTTAACCATTGTGCTTCATTAGCTCATCCATTAGGATACCATTTCATTTCCTCTTTATACACTTTTTCATTTCCTTTTCTTTTATTAAGCCGTAGCATAGTTAAGCTTTTTCTCAGCTTATTAGATAAGCTGGGAGCTTGTTGTTATTTTTCCCTTGTTCCTTGTTACTTTTAGGACTTTTTGTGATTTTTCTGAATTTTTCTGTTTTTTTTAGAATTTTTCATAATCATTTGTTATTTTTAATTAATTTTCGAAAGTTAAAAAATTAAAAAAGCCATAAAAAATATAAAAAGATTTTAGAAAAATACAAAAAAATAGTTTTTAGTTTTAGAATAATTACTTTTAGGTTTTTATGCATTAAAATCATTTTTGTCACTTTAAAATTTTTAATTTCATTTTTAAGCTTTTTAATTTAGTTTTAAAAATAGGATTTTAATATAAAAAATAGTTAAAATTAGTTTTCTTAATTTTTATCATTTCTTAGATTTTTCTAAAGTTAAAAATCATTTTTTAGAATTTTTAGAAATTAATTTGTTATTTTCTAGGATTTTTAATCATTAAACTAGTTTTTAATTCATAATAAATACAAAAATAATAAAAAATATAATTTTCTTTTTCTTAAAATTTTCTTTTATCTTAATCTAGGTTTATAAATTAAACTTGCATCCATAGGCTTTAATTTCATCTTAGTTGCTTATTTGCCGCGTTTTCTTCGTGCCCGTTATTAGTTTTTTTGTGCTTAACTGTTATCGTTTGCTTATTTTAATTGTTGTTTTTAATTAGTAGATATAGATAATCAAATCAATCTTCGATCCCATTTAAATCATTGTCTAAAAACGAACGGAGTCTCAATTTCACAAATCGTTGGGGAAAAACGACCCGGGAATCTTACTTCCCGGTTAATATACGTATTATTATATATATTATCGTGTGATTTTTCTAAATACCTTTGTCCTCAAGGGTAGTTTGGGAATTTCTTTCATATTATATTTTATTATTACGTGTATAGATTTTAACGAATCAATTTTTGGCGCCGCTGCCGGGGATTTGTGTTAACGAATCTCTCGTTTGAAGTTGTCGATCGTGGTTTGAAGAACCTTTCGTTTTCGAAAGTTTTGTTTTTGTTAAAAATCAAAAAAAAAATTAAAGATATAAAAATTAAAAAATATTTTTCTTTCCTTTTTAGTATAAGTAGAAGTTTAAAAACAAAAATACAAAAATAGATTGTGAATAAACTTTTGAAAAACCAAAAATATTTTTCTATTTTCTTTAAATAGTGCATGCGCACTAGACGTTCCAATTATCCTAATAATTCAAACGTCACAATTCCAAGACGTCATAGAAGACAAGTTTCTAACATAGTCGAACCCGAGATTCGAACTATTGTTACACCAATGGCAGAACGTACCATGGAGGAGCTGCTCCGTGCCCCCACGGAAGGGTATGAAATTTTTATTTTCTTTAAATAGTGCATGCGCACTAGACGTTCCAATTATCCTAATAATTCAAACGTCACAATTCCAAGACGTCGCAGAAACCGAGTCACTACATATGTTGTCAGAATCACATGGTTGATTGCTGACATTTGAAGACAATATCATAGGACCCAGTGACACGCTGTCACAACCCTCCCTAGCCACCACAAATCCCACGAAAGGACTTGTTTTCACTTCTCACAGGAGATCAATACATTTCTATCGTCTCTCCTCACTCCGAGATAAGACGATAATTGAAAAGGTGGCATAGTCTGCTCCAGGCCTCCGACAACCATATAGAACCCAAAAATGCACTATTGAGTCTAGAGCCATGATATTATCCAAAATCTCGATATGACACTAATTACAAATTTTGTCTTTGTTTTTCATCGAACCTAAGTACACTAGTGACACAAAGAAAAGATCTTAAGAGTCCTATACGCAATATCTCAGTGGAAAGCCAATCCTCCGAGTGATACGTACGTACTCACTATATAAGAATGGAAATCCTTCTAGAGCCAACATCAAACAAGCTCTTGGTAGGTGACATGTGAGATCCATTATGGATTAAACTTGTGACAAATGGAAAGCAACGATGGTGCAATTCTTTATGAATCAAACTTGTTCCAGGTAGTAAATTGACGAATAGTTTTTGAAAAACCTTTCGATGTGCCTAACAACTGATTTTCTAGCACATTGACTGTATATATCTTTCAAAACAAATGTGTTTTTGATGAAATTTGATTTTGTGATATAAAACCCTCTCGATGTGTCACAAAAATACTTTCTCAAGTGACACGTCGAATGTTTTTCAAATCATTTTCCTCTTTAATCGGTAAGATAGTAACTAACTGATTCACGTCTATCGGCAGTCATGCTTTGAGACGTCCGAATAGAAACAAGAAAGTATGGAGTATTCTGATGGATTTACATCTGATGATTCGATACTTATATGGAAATGCCTATCAATAGAATCATCTTAAGATGAATCTACCTGATCACAGGTCGGTCCTCACGGATCCGGAGGTTACTCCAGCCATACTCGGGCGAATGACAAAGCCATGCTCACACTTAATGTTTCTAATTAATGACATCATGACAACTGAAAGACCTACAACACAGCTTCCGCAACTCTGAGAAGTAATATCATGATCAAGAAAAGTGTGAGCATGCGGGTCCGAAGGTCACAACATCACATGAAGGCAATACTCCACTACAAGGATGATTAAGAGATTTACTGCAGATGATGATCTCAAAGAAAGCTTCAAAAGATCACTCAGTCCAAGGAACAAAGCTCAAGATCACTACTTGATGTCCAAAAACAAATAGGTTGAAGAATCAATAACTTACAAGACCAGAATCAAGGATAATATCAAATATAATTCTAGGATTCAATTTATTATTTTCTGTGGGTGACCTCCTATGGGGAGATTGATAGGATTATGAGAATCCATGTAAAATGACTCGTCACACCCCTTATGATTATATCTAGCATAGGTTAACTCATAAGTCCTTAGTATTAATCTTTAGATTTACCGTACGACACATGGGGGTTGGTGCCGGGTCTTTACCCACTTGTTAGCCCACTCCATAGGCCCACTTTAGGGGCACCAAAAACAACTTGTATAAATTAACCCCCTTCCCAGCCATTGGAAGGGGTTGGATGTTCATTTTATTGATTTTATCTCTCTAGAACTTCCCACTTTCTCTCTCTAGAATCGGCCAACCATCATTCCTAAGCTTGTATTGTGATATCCAATATACTACAATTGTGCACACTACTGCTCCTAACTCAAAACATGTTACCAAATGGACCAAGGATCATCCTTTAGATAACATCATCAGTGAACTCGAAAGACATGTTTCCACAAGACTCCAACTCCATAAACAAGCCTTATTTTGTTACTACGATGCCTTTCTCACATCAGTTGAACCAAAGAACTATAAAGACGCATTAACTCAAGCATGTTGGATTAAAGCAGTGCAAGAGGAGCTTAATGAATTTGAACATCTTGAAGTCTGGGAACTCGTTCCTCGTCCAGATAAAGTGATGGTTATTACATTAAAATGGATCTATAAGGTGGAACTTGATACATTAGGAGGAATTCTAAAGAAAAAGGCTCATTTGGTTGCTCGTGGTTACCATCAAGAAGAGGGAATTGATTTTGGGGAATCCTTTGCTCTAGTGGCTAGACTTGATGCTATTTGAATTTTCCTCGCATTTGCTGCTCATATGAATATGATTGTCTACCAAATGGATGTTAAGACGACACTCTTAAATGACATTCTGCGCGAAGAAGTTTATGTCAGCCAACCGGACGGGTTTGTGGATCAAGACAATCTGAATCATGTGTACAAGCTTAAGAAGGCTCTATATGGGTTGAAACAAGCTCCTCGCGCGTGGTACGATCTATTGTCGAAGTTTCTACTCTCTTAAGAATTCTCTAAAGGAACCATGGATCCCACATTGTTCATCAGAAGACAAGGCAAAGATATTCTCCTAGTACAAATCTATGTTGTAGAAAATAAATGACATGTAATATCAGGGATTAAAACTGATCTGGAGGTTGGATAAAGTGAAATAAATGAATAGCCATTTTATTAGAGTTGAAAGGTTAAAGAGATGGGAAGAGTGTGTATGCTAGAGAGAAAACACACATACACACACACACTTTTACAAATACAATTAAATAAAGTCTTCCAAAGCGCTTCCAAAGCTGAAGTTGTCTTTTGAGTTCTCTTAGTCTTGAAACTTGTACTCCAGCTTAGATCTTCAATGTCTTTACTTGTACAGGAACCATTGTAGTATGCACGAGTTGGATTAACTTCCTCCCAATTCATGCAGCATGTCTTAAAAAGCTTTCTTCATAGACTCCTTTTTGGTGAAGTTTCTGAATCAGCTTCCCCCCAAACCAACATCCCTATCTTAAGTAGATTCTGAAACTTTATTGTAGCTTGAACAATCTTCTACTTGTTATTGACGTGTACAGTGGAATTTTGTAGAAGTCAAACCACACCAAATACTCCTGCTTCTTGTCATTAGGGCTTGGTGAATATTCGTTCGGGAGTGCATGCGAGAAATCAGCAACAATTCTTCTCACGTATGCAGAATACTTCATAAACCATATTTGGTAAAGTAATATACACTACTTCCCCCTGGAAGTTGACATGGTAACATCAAAGTCAACTAAGTCCCATATGTACACATTTTCCCCCATGATGGTTGCGAACTCTCGGAAGCATCGTTGTCGTGTACGCCCATATACTCGAGAAGTTTTTGTCTTAAGCACAAATCTTGAAATCCAAACAAAGCATTGCCCTCTTGTCTTCAGAAACCATAGAGGAGATGAAGCAAGAATCAAGAAAACTATGTATAATCAAGGTCTTGTATATGAATGCCATTGTAGAACTTTGAGAACTTTTCTTAGACTGTGAAGTACCATTGTCTTGGAATCCTGTGAGAATTGCTGATTACATCTCAACCTTTAAATTCTCTGGCTTGTTTTACCAACCTCGTATTCTGTTGGCTATTGTTGTGATCACTTGGTGAAGTAAACCCGATATACCAAACTTGAAAATGAAGTGAAATCCCCCAAATTTGTTACTTAAGCTTGCACTGTTATGATTGAAGAACGGTGCAAGATTAAATCTATAAGTACTCTATACCCAACCAGAAAAGTATAAGAAGTACAACACCTCTTGAAATTATCCACATCGTCTTCTGCGTGTGACACTGAGTACTACAATGTAACTCCTTTAAGTGATAGTTAACCAGGTCTGCAACCAACCACCCCTGACTACTAGTAACTAGATAATTCAAGTCTTAATCATAAGCTATATACGTTCAAGCAAGTCATTAATCGATAGATTGGGTTTAAAGAAAAGGGGTAGCAAATAGAAGGAAGTCTCGATGATGAAATAAGTAGAACGCCTTCCATGAATCTAAACTTCAAGCTCAAATAAGGGATACCAAATCAACTTCGTGATCACTTGTCATCGTAGTCCGAATCTCTAGCCGTTTGTCATTTATTGAATCTTTTTCGGATCGTTTTTAGTTTATTATCTGTTTGTTGTGTTGTTGTTCAAGAATGTCGTTAAACTAGGACAAATGTTATTTTTGAATTGTCGTCAACGAGAAAACATTGTCTAGTCCAACTTGACGTGAAAGCGTTTTATACCCAGCTTAATCCAAAAAATTACTAGTCCATTACTGTGTAATTTCGGATTTAAATATCAACTTTGTCCAATCAAGTCCAAAGAATTCGACCCATTCTTCTAAATAGAAAGACACAGCCCATGTTTTAATTAGAAAGGCCCAATTCTAATTTATAATATCTGATCCAAATATTTTGATAATACTCGGTCTAGCTTGCCATTAATCCGAAAATTAAGCCCAATTAATTTTTTTAACCCGTTCCAAGTATTGTTACAACTCGGGTCAACACAACCCTTATAACAATCACAATCCCATCTTATTAGGGTAAAAAACCCTAATCTCTTATATCATCGCAGTCACACTTTCTCTATCTTTTCTATCCATCCAAAAACGTATCCACCACCAAATCTCTTCATACTTTCACCAATATTGATGTCATTCATACACACAAGAATAACATCTCATCGAAACCCCCCTTTTTTTCATTAACTGCTTGTCATAAACACTCAAGTGCTATAACGATTCAAAACTTTCAGCAACGAAGAACAAGAGAGAAGCTTCAAGATCTTTAAAATTAAGGTCTCGGGTAGGTGATTTCTTTTTCGTTTTCTGAGTCAATATCAAAACAAGAAATGACTTATAACAATTTGAAATGTTCATTTCTTTAACACTCGAATATTATAGAAGGTTTTACCTTCATAAAAGAACATGATGTAAGTATACTTTGTGATTCGATCTATAAAAGGTCCATTCAAATTTGATGAGAAACACAAAGAAATCTTCATGAGATCGAATTTTTCCGATTGGATTACGATTCGTACTGATATAGGGATGTAGGAAAGGTGTTGTTAAGATGTGACGAATGGATTAAATAGATATATGTGTATTTAGATTTGTAAATGAAGTTGTGAAGTGGTGGATGTGACGAAAGGTTTAAGGATGTAGTTGGATTTGTATGTGATGATGAAATTTGTTGTTGTTTAGCTTCTGTAGTTTGAAGGTTGCTGTCATTGTAGAGTCGTGTTGTTTGAATCTTCTTGAATCTGTCTGTTCAATATCTTTCATCAGATCTGTTGACTTTTCTTGACCCGACTCATTGAGTTTGACCGGGTCAACTCGGTAAATACCGAGTTGACTCGGTTTGGTTGTGGGTAGCAAAACACAACCAAGCAAATCGCAACCCTTTTCTTGCTAGTCAAAACGCAGTCTAGTGTCTTAGATAAAACGCAATGATTTGTAGAAATTTGGGCAGCATGACGTTTAGATTTGCTATAAAAATGGTCTTCAACTTGGGACAAATCGCAATACCAAAACGCAGCTTAAAGCAAAATGTAATACCAAAACGCAGACCCTTGAGACAAAACGCAGGTCACATCTGTTTTTTGTCATTTTGTCAAAATGCAACCAAGAAACCCAATAAGCAGACCCAGATTTGTTGCGTCTATACATGTGTCTTTTAAGCACATAAATATCAGATCTGAACAAGATACGACAAGATACGGGACACAACTTATAACAACAAAAAAAACCATGTTCATGACTTTTTAACAAGGAAAAAAAACACAAAAATGAATGAACAGTAACCATGAACAGTGAACAGTAACTATGAACAGTTGATGAATAGTAACCAGAACAACAAAACACATGATACAATACACCCCTGCAGCTCTGATGCCAATTGTAGAAAATAAATGACATGTAATATCAGGGATTAAAACTGATCTGGAGGTTGGATAAAGTGAAATAAATGAATAGCCATTTTATTAGAGTTGAAAGGTTAAAGAGATGGGAAGAGTGTGTATGCTAAAGAGAAAACACACACACACACTCTTTTACAAAAGTGAACTTCACCCCTCCATGGAAGTATGGAGGGGGTATTTATAGTCCTAGTGCCACATAACTATCGTAACTAGTCATTATTAGTCCCTATGTGACACGTTATAAATAAACTAATGTAATTTCGTGTTTGTCACCATATTTTAAGGCTAACATATGTTGATGATATAATCTTTGCGTCTACTACACCTTAACTATGTAACCATTTTTCAAAAATAATGTGTTTAAAGTTTAAGATGTCGATGATGGTCAAAATATCATTTTTTTCTAGGACTACAGATTTCACAAAGTCCTAGAGGCATCTTTATAAACCAGTCTAAATATGCTCTAGAATCTTTTAAAAAATATGGTATGGAATCAGGTGACCCCGTGGATACTCCCATGGTGGAGAAATCCAAACTAGATGAAGATACACAAGGGAAAGCCGTTCACCCTACATACTATCGTGGAATGGTAGGCACCCTTATGTATCTAACAGCCAGTAGACCAGACCTTACATTTGCTGTATTCATGTATGCCTAGTATCAGGCCAAGCCTATCGAAAAGCACTTACATGCTGTAAAAATAATCTTTAAATACCTAAGAGGAATCGTTAATAGGGGACTCTGGTATCCAAAGGATTCTTCTATTGCTCTAACAGCTTATGCAAATGCTGATCATGTGGGTTGCTAGATGAAGTACATCTGGATGTATGCAACAATTGGGAGACATACTTGTTAGCTGGTCATCAAAAAGGCAGAAAAGTGTGGCGATATCTAGTACGGAAGCTGAATATATAGCCTTGTCTGGTTGTTGTGCTCAAGTCCTTTGGATGAGATCACAGCTTACCGACTATGGCCTTGGATTCAATAAAATTCTAATGTACATTGATAACAAAAGAGCTATTCCATTATGCTGCAACAATGTTTAACATTCTCAATCAAAACATATTGACATCATATTCCACTTCATAAAAGATCAAGTTGAAAATGGAGTAGTAGAGCTTTACTTTGTCAATACAGAGTATCAGCTGGTGGACATCTTCACTAAATCCCTTGGCAGAGAATGAATTGAATTTCTTATCAACAAGCTGGGAATGCAAAGTTTTACGCCGGAGACCCTAAAACAATTGGTAGATGAAGCAGAAGAATAGTGGTGGTACCTATTTAAATATCATGTTGTTGTGATTAAAAGACTTCTTGATGATCTTGGAGTTACTGCTGCTAAGGTTTGTGTTACTGCTGCTAAGCAAAAGTTAGTACTGGTAGTTTACAGTTACTACTGCTAGTGTAACTTAGTACTGTTAGTATATGTTAGTACTACTAGTATAAAGTTAGTACTGCTGGTGGAGATTAAAGAAAATATTCTAAGTAGTTACTACTGCTTGTACACAGTTAATGCTGCTGGTGTATAAGTTACTACTGCTGGTGTTCAGAGTTAATGTTGCTAGTACAAAAGTTACAACTGCTCAAAGATTAAGACTGCTGAAAGAGTTTCTACTGTCAGAAGAGAATGGATAATGATAGAAGAAATGATAAAGATTGATTAGAGATCAAGATTACTTACGTGATAAGTATTAGTTATTTATAGAATAGATCATAGAGAATATTCTAAGTTTTAGGAATATATTGTAAATCGACTAGGACTCCTTGGTGTATAAAAGGAGGTCCTAGTGCATAGAGTTTGACATCACAAAAATCACAAATATCTAGAAATCTTTTGTTTTGATATCGATATAGCTTCAAGGTTTTGTAACCCTAATACTAGTTAGAGTATTCGTATTAATATATTAAAGCTTTGTTTGTTAATCTGTGTGTTCATTAGAATTACTATTCTATTGCATATTCTTCTTATTGATCAAAGATTAGATTCCGCTTAATCTTTGATATATTTTACAAAGTTTCTATCATAGTTGTGTAGGATTTATCTTGCATAACTAAACCTTACACAAGCTAAGGAATTCAAGATCTATTCGAGTGGTATCAACAAGTGGTATCAGAGCTTGTTGAGAAGCTTTGAATAAGAAGAAATTGCTTTTACACACAAGCTCTATTTGTTATAA
>BQNB010032688.1:11323-52961 GCA_026074375.1 Tanacetum coccineum | reverse complement strand
TATTATGATAAAACAAACATAACGAAATAAACAAATGCATAAATGAAAATGTCTTGCGATTGAATTTTCATCTTAGTACAATACACATTCCAAATATTTAAAAATCAGGGTGTCGTAACGATTGAACCCGTCAGTCCATTTGAATACCTGAAGATATTATACACATTCGTTTCTTCAACACTTTAAAGTTCGTTTAGTTGACACTTTACAAGCCATGTATCCCGATCCATTAATGAACATATAGGAAGCCAAGTCCAAGCTTCTTGAAGCGGCAAAACTTCATGTTCATATAGGTGATTCTTTTAGTTCTTGCACCTGCATATGCAATTTTTTCGAAAGAACCATTAAGAAGATAAACTTCAACCTAACCATCACTTGCAGGTCTGAACACATACCTCAGGAAGATAAATACACGTGTTCCAATCTCTAGCTAAGAGCTTTCCACATTGAATTTAGCTTTTAACGTTATATTAAAAGGGAATTGGGTATCTCATAGGTAGTAGATCTAAATGGACTTTAATCCCATCCCTATCACTGACTTATATACCAAGTCCCTAGCTAGACCCTTCGTCAAGTGGTCAGCTAAATTATGTTGTGTCCGAACAAATGTTGCGGTTGTCGTAAGGGACTTCTACAAGAAGTTTTACAACTCCCTAGGCAGTGTACCTAATCGTTGTAGTGTAGTATAGGCAAGACTCGGGGGTTGTTATCGTTCTCTAGGGGAATAGGTTGGGAAGGCTTGATCACGGTCTAACAGAATTCTAAGGGGTTGAGAGAAGATTATTTTTGTATTTTTATGTTTATAGGAAAGTAGGTAAAATCATATATTTGAGAGGTTGATTTGGTTTTAGCTATTAAACTAAATAATAAACTACGCTAATGGTGATAACAATATAATAAAAGATTGTGTTCATTTAATCATGTATTACTCCTTAGATTGCTTCTCTTAGTGTTGTTGCTTTGTCACACTTGTGATGATCTATATAATTATTTCCTAAGTCATAAACGAATTACACGAACCCGCCGTCTATTTAATATTCCGTTAAGGCAACGCACAAGTAAGGTAGTATGAAGACTATTACAAGGCCCCTAAGAGTATATTAAATGCATTTGAAATATATTAAGAGTGGATCAACCATATATGGGGAAAGGTAGTATGAAGACTATTACCCGATGGTATCCTTTCTACACAATCATGTTTTCCTAGACATATCAACAGCGATACAGACAAAAGCTGGTTTTCTAATACCTAACATGCATATTCATCACAAGAAGCAACACCACTAAGATCTACATTCTAGGTTTTATAAAATCATAAATAAACACAATAGAAGGTTTAGCCAAGCATGTTATAGATAAAGCAAGAACAGAGAAGAATCACACAACAAGACATATTGAATGATTAAATAAGTCTTACTTGATTAGAACATGAATTAAAGGAAGTAAAATAGAGTTTTGAGGCCCTAAAATCGTCCTTAACAGTTGCTAAAAGAACTAGGGTTCGTACCCTCTTTTTATTCTAAAGTTACACACTTAAAACCCTAATTTCGGGTTTGTAATCTGTGACGCCGTCTCCAGCTTCTGAGGAGAAATTCTTAAGCAATGTTGGTGTAGGTCCGTAGTCTTGTCCGTTTCTTCTCTAAATGAGCCCAAGTCACGTGTATTTCTTCCAAATGCCCTCCAAATGCAAAATACCTAAAAAGGAACGATTAAGTACCTATTTTGGGCATAAACACCTGATTTAGGGGGTTAAACGGCCCCGAAAAAGTGTATAAAATCACACCTCATCAAATACCCCTACACTTTGGATTTTCTTTTCCTCAAGCAAATGGGCTTTTCTAACAATATGAGGGGTCATTTCACCTACTCTTTAAAAGTATTTTACAACACAACCTTCTAGACCTTGTAATTAACAGTACGGAAAGTATATACTAGCACCTCACATAAGTGTTTGGGATTCTCTCTTTCACTCAAGTGTATAATAAATTATAACATAAAGGGGAAATGGAAAATCAACACTTATTACCTTTCATAGCATATAAATTACCATAGTCTTGGTAAAGGATCAAACCTTCACCGTTAGGCGCAAGCATTATTCATTACTATCTAAGAGGTCTTTTTAAAGGGTTGTGGGGGTGTAGGTGTAAGATAACATATAATGGAAACGGAAATGGATGGGGTACATTTAGGTAGCTTTGGGTGAATTTGGAGTGGAAGGGTTAGCTAATTATTTACACGAATACACTTTGGTTTGGTTGCTAAGACAAGACTCGAACGAAGATATACAAACTCTACACAACTCTACATCAATCTCTTTCTTTTTTCTTTTTTCTTTTTTTGAATAACATAATACATCATAACTTTGGGGTTTATAACACGTACCCCTACACTTGAGCTTTTACATGCTCGATATTTAAAATCTAACTAATGACCCGATTTGAGGTGGATCAAAATAACATAGAGATCATCTAACAACGTATGGATGTATTGACTTAACTTTTCTTCCCCATTCTTCCACGAAATAAATACTACCATGAATTCCAATCGTCCCAAAATAATATTTACAAGGATAAGGACTTATCAACCGTGTACTCAATAATTAACTTGGGTTAAAACAATAATTGATAGTTGTTAAACTATACATATCAATTTATGCTTAAAAAGGCCCAATTCAACCCAAAACGGATCGTGACAATGCTCTTCATTAATAGTCCGGTTTAACCAGAAAATTACGAGAACCTTGAAAAAGGATAGGCTCGGAGGGTTGTACTAGGGGTATCCTGCACTAAAGGTGAGTGCATGGCAAGAGTGTGGGATAGTTATATGATTGGTGTGACCATCATAACAATTACAGGTTTAAAACATGGGTTAATCCTAATGCCTCTTATCAAGCAAATCCTAATACTTACTATGCGGTCTCGGGATGCATCACAAAAACAAGTTCTAGAATTTAATATACTACCGGTACACTCATATAATTTAATACCGATCTCAATGCTCCAGAAAAGGCGACGAAGACCACACGTACACATCTGTAATGACGGAATAAACACATGTGACTGCTCACTCCTTAACTCGAGAATGCTAAAGATATAAACTATCTTGGGCATCAATAATAGATACCCGAATTCCTAAAGATCTAAAGGCGAACCTCACATTTTTGGGGTGGAATTCTGAGGGTTATTGTGCTAGTCATATAAATTCCTATCCATAGGACGCTATTAGTACCCGGTTTTCGTTGGTATGCGTCATAAAATTTTTTAAATTTGGGTAAAAATTACCTCTTATGCTATGTTTCGATATATTACCCATAATTTTAAGGACAAAGCAAATGGCAAATGAAAGAATAGTCTCTAAGGCTTATTTTCCCCCTACACTTAAGTTGAACATTGTCCCCAATGTTCTATAAAGGTACAAGGAAAAAAAATAAGGAAAAGAAACTAGTACTCCCCTGGTTGCTTAATAATGGAGAAGAAACATGCGATAACTGGTTAAATCGTCATCCAAGAATTGTCCAATGAAACTTCTTAAGAACTTCCAAGCTTCTTCTCATCAAATATAACATGTAATCAAAGACAAAGACAACTATACCAAGCATAAAATGTGCGATATTCAAATATACAATATAATTTAGGGTTTGACTCGATAAAGCAGTAAAGATAGGATGAGAGAATTGTCAAACTCATTTGGTCTTTGCAGGTTTATAACAGAAGAATACATATTTTAAATGTTATTCAAGTTTTGTTTTCAAAAATAATTAAAAACATTAAGTTTTTTGGACCTGGGCGTTTGAGGCCGTCAGGGTTTTTGTGACCCCGTCACAGGTGTCGTAGTGACGGCGTCGCGTGTAAATCGTGACGCCGTCTCCACGACCTGTGAAAATGAAATTTCTATTTTTGATGAAAAATTTCCTACACTTGATTCCATAAGTTAATTCCTGTACAAATAGCTGCATAGAACCTGAGATTTGATAATTTACTCATATGACTCAAAACTGACGCGAATTAATCTAAAAATATTATTTAATATGTTTGAAATTGGTTCTAAAAACTGGATAAATTCCCCTACACTTATTGTTTGTAAAATACCTTTGATTGAAATTAAAACGAGGTTAAGAACAATAAAAAGCATGATTACAAGATAGAGTTCGAACATGATATAATAAAATAAAAAGAGTAAAATACAAGACACTCCAAATTGCAGGAAAAGTAAATATTGGGTTGCCTCCCAAAAAGGGCTTTTCTTTATTTTATGAGTCTTGTAGCTAGACTCGAAGTCACACGTCCTAACGTGACTTCTCCTTTGTTATCCAATACAGTTACATATTCAGGGCCTAACTCTAAACATTCCTTGTAGAACCCTAATATCTTACTCATTACATAGTCAACTCCTCTTCCTCTTTATCTTCCTCGATCCAAAGTAGGCCGATTTTTTTGTGTTACCTTTTCTAGGTTCGACATGGGGGGGGGAGTCTTGTCATGTTCTTCTTATGGGCATTTTATAGGCAACTTCAATCGTTTCCGTTGGTGAACCTAACTAGCAACAACCTCCGGGTAAGTCATGAGTCATGTGTGATAGTTTCAATAAAAGGTCTCCCTAGTACCACTTATGACAACCAAGGGTCTATGACGACTAATATCTCGACAAATCATGAAGTCCTACAACATAGGTGAAGTTCCTACAAATACATGCATCCTTTAAATCCTACCTGTGAATTTACTCAATCCTCCATTCGCCATTTTCCCTAGGGTCAAGTTTTCTCCTCATGATCCAATTATACATCATTCAGGTCATAATATTAAGAGGGGAGTTAAGGTCAATGTAAGCTTCTTCGATATGCACATGCCTAATGTTGCATGGTATCTTTAGGTTGGAGGGGCATCCTTCCGTAATGATGGGGATCCTTAGAAATATTGAAGGATGGGCCACCATTAGTATCTATGTAAGGATTAGCTCATCTCTAGTCAGGAGAGTGTCGAATTATTTGTCACACCCCGCCAAGGCGGAAACGCGAGGCATAACGGGAATGGATATCATCACAACATAATGGTGTCACAATAGAGAAAACTACATGAACTAAACGGAACCAATATGGCAACACAAAGTGTCCATGAAAATCTACCCAAGCAAACATAAAAAATTAGACCCGTCTTATATTGAAGCAAAAGGTTCACATTCAATACTAAGACATGAAATACAACCAAAACAAGTCTAAGCGGTTTAAACTAACAAACATTCATTTATCAATCGAATGAGAAATAAACTAAGAGATTAAACTCCGCATGCATCCTATGGTCTCTCTATCCACTTCTCTTATTCGTAAGATCCTCATGATGCTCACCTCAACAAATATGCTTTACTAAAAACGTCAACACAAAGGTGGCGAGAGTCTAGGTTTAAGACACGAAAATCACAAGCTTATAAATAATTATTGTGATTAATCCCAAACAGGCAGGACAATTACTGTACTACATACCAACGAACATGCAAACGAAACCATAATGAGCAAGGAAAGAACGTGTCCCTCGATCCAACAATTAACCAACACTTGGGAAGCGAACATTACCCCTGAATCCATTAAAACCATCACTTTACATGGGAAGAACTTACCCCCCGAATCCAGTATCACAGCAAATGGGTAGGAACGTTACCCTCAATCCCGATATCACAAAAAATGGGTAGGAACGTTACCCTCGATCCCGATATCACAACAAATGGTATGTGAACGTTCACCCTCATCCTGATATCACAACAAATCGGTAGCACGTTTACCCTCAGATCCAGCATCACAACAACTGGGTAGGAACTGTTACCCTCGATCCGATATCAAAACAATGGGCTATGAACGTTACCCCTGGATCCAAATTACACATTAAGCATTTACATGTAACAGACAATAGCCCAAGTAAAGTCCCATACACTTTCAGAATAAAGACACTATAATACCATCCAATAGCCAATTTAACATTCCAAAAACTCCATTTTGTATCATTTCCATCCCAATTTAAAAGCGATGTGAAAAGAGGGACTATGAAACTCACCTGATGCTCAAGCAGCTTCCAAATATCTTACACAAAGCTACACAATAAAATATAAACGTGTTACCTGTGACTAAGACAAATGCTTATGCCCATGTAACAATCATATGATGGATGTCTATGGTGTTTAATTACCCCCATGGGTCACCCCGACACCATGCCTAACTTTAACCACTTCGTTACTCATAATTCTCATTACTCTCCCTTTTACTACGAAACAAACAGTATTTTAGTGTCATTTATCTCGCATCCAACCCTGTACCATGGCAAACCAAATAAATCTCTACATAAAACTCACCTCTGTTCATTTAAGGTGTTAACTCCTACCTTCTTTAACCCCAAAAGAATAACACAATACACGTACCTCAACATAAATCACTAATTCAAAAGTCCCAGATTCCAGACACTGAATGCGCACTAAAATGTTTAGCGACCTGCCCCTAACCATACTTAGAAACTAAATTAGAGCATAATTTTCACAATGAAGTATAATAGACAAAAAAGACTTGGACTTCTATGTTTTGATAACAAATTCCGAATTAAAACACGGGATTTTACCTCTCTAATTATGACTAAATCTGACCTCCTATATTACTGTTTTAAAAACTTTTCCTTGCAATGACCATTTGATCTAACTCCATAAATTCAACAATCATTCGAGGCCAGACTCTTTTGAAAATAGACTCCTCTGAAACTATAAATTTAGGCACCAGAAACACCTCAAAATACCTTTCTAACATCAAGATATCATTCGATGAACACGTACAAGAAATGCCGTCAAACCCTAAATCATGAATTAACGCGAATCTAACCCTACCGTTTGCATGAACATGATCCTAATCAAACCATAAATGCATTAGCATGATTATAACATCATTAATTACAGAAGTTTTAAACCCTAACGATCCATCATATTATTTGTTACATGATTTATAAAGAATTACAAGAGTAGAATCCTTACCTAGCGTTCCTTCTTGATCCTAACACGATCTAGCTCTTATTTTCTTGGATTAAAATTTTGTCTTCCTTGTTTTTATAGCGGTAGAGAGGGGTTTCGAAATCTCTCTCAACCACAACAACAACGGGGGATGGAGATACGCCAGCGTGGAGCGTCGGAGGAGGAGCTATAAAGAGAGAGCATAACGAAACCCACCTACCCTACAGAACAAGGAAGCGACCAAATTTTTATTCAAGAAATAATTACCGAGCTAGATCGGTTAGGCATCAAGAAGATACGCTAGGTAAGGATTCTACTCTTGTTAATCTTTCATAAATCATGTAACAAATAATATACAAAAGTATGGATCGTGTAGGGTTTAAGAAAACTACTGTAATTACATGACTTAGAATATCACTCAGCAATGCATTATGGTTTGATTAGGATCATGTTCATCCAAACGGGGCAAACGGTATGGATAGAATCGCGTTAATCTTCATGATTTAAGGGTTTTCGAGACCGGATTTTTAGGTCGTGTTCATACGAATGATATCTGATGATTAGAAATGCGTGTTTTGATGTCTGTTTCCGGTGCCTACTTATAGTTCACCGAGAGTCTACTTTTCAAAAAGTCTGGCCCTCGAATGATTTGAATATGGAAGCTTAGTCGAAAATGGTCCATTGCCAAGAGATCAAGTTATTCAAACAGTAAATACGAGTCAGATTAAAGTCATAATTAGACAGAGTAAAAACCCCTATCTAAATTCTCGAATTAAGGTTACCAAAAACAAGACGATCAAGTATCTTTATGTCTATTATCTTCAAATGTGAAAATATAGCCATCTAATTAGCTTTCCTAAGTATGGTTTACAAGTCAAACATTTTCTAGTGCTCATTCATTTCTGAATCTGGGTACTTTTTGAATTAGTAAATCCTTATTCTGAGGTACTTGTACATAGTGATATTCTTTTGGGGTAAAATGCAGGTAGTACTCAGTTTAACACCTAAATGAACATAGGTGATTCTATGATAAGCGTCATTTAATTGGTTTAATAGCGTAAGCGGTTGGTAAGGCGAGATAACGACAACTAACATTCTGTTATTTTTCGATAAAATGTCAGATCATCTAGAATTATGAGGTAATGAAGTGGTTAAATTTAGGCATGGTGTCGGGGTGACCCATGGGGGTCAAAGTTAAAACACCAAGAACATCCCAACATATGATCTGTTACACATGCGGCATAAGCATTGTGTCCATTCAGTCACACTTAAACCACGTTATACTTTTATTGTGTACTTTGTGGTAAGACATTTGGCAAGCTGCCTTGAGCATCCAAGTGTGAGGGTTTCATAGGCCCTCTTTCACACTCGTTTTTATAATCTTTGGATGGAAATCCACACAACATGATTTGAAATTTCTAATTGCTATTGGATGGCAGGTATAATGTCCTTTATTCTGAAAGTGAATGAATTTACTTGGCTAGTGTACGTACATTGTCTAAATGCTTTATGTGTATAGGATCATGGTAACGTCCTACCCATTTGTTGTGATATCGGGATCGAGGGTAACGTTCCTAACCCATTTGATGTGTGATATTCAGGATCGAGGGGAAAACGTTCCTACCCATTTTGTTGTGATACTCAGTGATCGATGTGTAACGAGTTCCTACCATTTGTGTGATACTCGGATCAGGGTAAACGTTCCACCCATTTTTTGTGATATCGATTTAGGGTAACGTTCTCTTCTACCCTTTGCAGTGATACTAGGATCGGGGTAACGTCCTTCCCATGTAAAGTGATGGTTTTAATGGATCGGCGGTAATGTTCCTACCCCAATCAGTGTTGTTACTTGTTGGATCGAGGAACAAGTAACGTTCCTTTCCCATCACCATCTATGGTTTCATTAGCATGTTTAGCTTTGTCATATACTTACAGTAATTGTCCCTGCGCACGTCTTGGATTAAACACAATAATTATTTATAAGCTTTGATTTTCGAGATCTAAAACCTCTCGACACTCAGCCAACCTTAGTGTTGACAGTTTAAAGCATCATTTTAGTGAGCATCCATGAGGTATCAAGTACGAATAAGCGAAGTGGATAGAGAGACCATAAGATTGCATGCGGCAGTTTAATCTCTTAGTTTATTTCTCATATCGATTGATAAAAGATTTTTTGATAGTATTAAACATACGCTTAGACATGTTTTTGGTTGTTAATTACATTGTCTTAGTATTGATGTGAACCCCTTTTACTTCAATACAAGACGCCGGATTATTATTTTATGTTTGCTTTGTTTATTCCATGAACTTGTTGCCCCTATTTCCGTTTAGTTCACGTCGTTTTCTCTATTGTGGACACCTTTACTGTGTGATGATATCCATTCCGTTATCCTCGCGTTTCCCCGCCTGTCGGGGTGATGAACAACTAATTCGATATCACTCTCCTGACTAGAGATGAGCTAACCTTACCATAGATACCTAATAGCAAGTGACGCCCAATTCCCTTCATATTTCAAAGGATCCCTCATCATCTACAGGAAGGAGCCCCTCCAACCTAAAGTACCTGCAACATTAGCGCAAAGTGCAATCGAAAAAGCTAACATACGACCTTAACCTCCCCTCAAATATCAATGACCTGAAGACTGTATAATTGGATCATGAGAGAAAACCTTGACCCTAGGGAAGAATGCGAATGGAGGAATTAGCAATTTTCAAATCACAGGAGGATTAAAGGTATCATGTATTTGTAGGAAACTTCCACCTATGTTGCTAGACTTCATGAAATTTTGTCGAAGATATTAGCTCCGATCATAGACCCTACGGTAGACATAAGTGGACCTAAGGGAGTGGCCTTTTAATGCGAACATACCAACAATAACACATGACATACCCGAGGAGTAATAGGTTCATCCAACGAAAAAACGCGATGACGTTGCCTATAAAATGCCACATACCTAGAACAAGACAACCACTTGTCGAACCTAGAAAAGGAACACACAAAATCGGCCTACATTAGGACGAGGAAGATAAAGAGAAGAGGAGTTGAACTATTGATCTTTGTAAGAGCTAAGAAATTAAGGTTCTACAAGGAATCGTTAGAGTTAGTCCCCTGAATCTATGTAACTGTACTTGGATAACAAAGGAGAAGTCACCTTAGGACGTGTTACCTTCGAGTCTAGCTAAAAAAAGACTCATAAAATAAAGGAAAAAGCCTTTTTGGGCAGGCAACCCATATTTACTTTCTGCAATAGAGAGTGTTTGTATTTTACTCTTTAATTTCTATTATATCATGTTCGACGATACCAACTCTATCTTGTAAATCATGCTTTTTATTGTTCTTAACCCTCAGGTTTAATTTCAATCAAAGGATATATTACAAAACAAATAATAGTAGGGGAATTATCCCAGTTTTTTCTAGAACCAATTTCAACACATATAAATAATATTTTAGATTAATTCGCGCAGTTTTTGAGTCATATGAGTAAATTATCAAATCTCAGGTTCTATGCAGCTATTTGTACAGGAATTAACTTATGGAATCAAGTGTAGGAAATTTTTCATCAAAAATAAAAATTTCATTTTCAACAGGTCCGTAGAGACGGCGTCAGCCAATTTACCCCACGCGACGCCGACACTACGTTCACCTTGACGGGTCCCAAAAAACACCCTGACGGCCTCAAACGCCCAGGTCCAAAAAAACTTATGTTTTTCAAATTCATTTTCTTGAAACAAAAACTTAATAACATTTAAAACTATGTATTCTTCTGTTATAAAACCTGCAAAGACCAAAATGAGTATTGACCATTCTCTCATCCTAATCCTTTACTAGCTTATCGAGTCAAACCCTAAATTATAGTTCGTATATTTGAATATCGCCCATTTATGCTGGTATAGTTGTCTGACTTTGATTACATGTTATATTTGATGAGAAGAAGCTAGAAGTTCTTAAGAAGTTCATTGGACAATTCTTGATGAAACGATTTAGACCAGTTATCGCATCTTTGCTTCTTCCATTATTAAGCAACCAGGGAGTACTAGTTTCTTTCTATACTTTCTTTCCTTGTACCTTTATAGAACATTGTGACGAATGTGCAGACTTAAGTGTATGTGGCGAAAAAATAAGCCTTAGAGACTAGTTCTCAATCTTTCATTTGCCATTTGCTTTGTCCTTAAAATGATGGGTAATATATCGAAACATAGCATAAGAGGTAATTTTTACCCAAATTTAAAAATTTTCGACGAGCATTACTGACGAAAACCGCGGTACTAATACTCCTAGTGGGATGGGAATTTATATGACTAGCACAATAACCCTCAGAATTCCACCCCAAAAATGTGAGGTTCGCCCTTAGATCTTTAGGAATTCGAGTATCTATTATTGATACCCAAGATAGTTTTACAATTTTAGCTTTCTCGAGTTAAGGAGTGAGCAGTCATATGTGTTTTATTATTATCCGCGTCATTACAAGATGTTACGTGTGGTCATCGTCGCCTTTTCTGGAGCATTGAGATCGGTATTAAATTATATGAGTGTACCGGTAGTATATTAAATTCTAGAACTTGTTTTTGTGATCATCCCGAGACCAGCGTCATAGTAAGTATTAGTATTTGGCATGATAAGAGGCTTTTAGGATAACCCATGTTTTACAAACCTGTATAATTGTTTATGATGGTCACACCAATCATATAACTAACCCACACTCGTTGGCCATGCACTCACACATTAGTGCTGGATACCCACCTAGTACAACCCTCCCGAGCCTATCCTTTTTCAAGTTCCTCAGTAATTTTCTGGTTTAAACCGAACTATCAATGAAGAGCAATGTCACCCTTAACCAACGTTACAACACAAATCGCCTTCAGCCTACCATGTATATACTCATTATTAGTACATTATTGTTTTAAACCCCAAGTTACATTATTGAGTACAAAGCCCCGACGGTTAGATAAGTCCTGTATCCTTGTTAAAATCATTTTGGCGACATTGGAATTCATCGGTAGTATTTATTTCGTGGAAGAATGGGGAAGAAAAGTTAAGTCAATACATCCATACTTGTTTATATATCTCTATGTTATTTTGAACTCCACCTCAAATCGCTCATTAGTTAGATTTAAATAATCGAGGCATGTATAAAGCTCAAGTGAGGGGTACGTTTTATAAAACCCCAAAGTTATGATGGACTTATGTTATTCACAAAACAAAAAAAAGAAAAAAGAAAGAGATTGATGTAGAGCTGTGTATCAGTTGCATTATCTTCGATCGAGTCTTGTCCTTAGCAACACCACACCAAAGTGGTATATCGTGTAAATAATAAGCTAATCCCTCCACTCCAAATTCACCCAAAGCTACCAAAATGTACCCCATCCATATTCCGTTTCACATTATATGGTATCTTACACTCCACACCCCCACAACCTTTAAAAAAAAAAGACCTCTTAGATAGTAATCGATAAGCTTGCGCCTAACGGTCAAGGTTTGATCCTTTACCAAGACTAAGTAATTTAATATATGCTAAAAAGGTAATATGTGTGAGTTTCCATTCCCCTTTATTTATGAAATCTTATTATACACTTGAGTGAAAGAGAGAAACCCAAACACTTATGTGAGGTGCTAATATATACATTCCTACTGTTTAATATACAAAGAGGTCTAGAAGGTTGGTGTTGGTAAAAATTACCTTTTAAAGCACAGTATGTGAAATGCACCCCTCATATTTGTTAGAACAGCCCATATGCTGTGAGGACAAGAAATCCAAAGTGCGTAGGGGTATTTGATGAGAGGTGTGATCTTTATACACTTTTCCAGAGCCTTTTAACCCCCTAAATCAGGTGTTTATCCAAAATAGGTACATAATCGTACTCTCTTTTAGTTATTTGCATTGAGGGCATATTCGGAACGAAATACACGTACCTTTGGGCACATTTAGACGTAATAAACGGACAAGACTACGGACCTAACCACCATACATTGCTTCTAAGAAGTTTCTCCTCAAAGCTGGAGTGACTGGCGTCACAAATACAAACCCGAAATTAGGTTTTAACAAAGTGTGTAACTATAAGAATAAAAAGGAGGGTACGACCCCATAGATTCTTTTAGGCAACTGTTAATGACGACTTTAGGGCCTCAAAACTCTATCTTGACTTCCTTTAATTCAGGTTCTAATCAGAATGCACTTATCTTACAATCATTCAATATGTCTGTTGAGGTGGAATTCTTCTCTGTTCTTTTTTGCATTAATTATAACATGCTTGGCTAACCTGTCTATTGTTTTATTTATGATTTAAACATAAAACTAGACAGAAAAGATCTTAGTGTGTTGCTGACTCTTGTGATGAATGAAATACCGCGATTTTAGGAATTACAAAACCAGCTTTTGTCTGTATCGCTGTTGATATGTCTAGGAAAACATAATTGTGTAGAAAGGATACCATCGGGTAATAGTCCTCATACTACCTTTCCCCCTAATATGGTTGATACCACTCTTAACTTATTTCAAATGCATTAATATACTCTTAGGGGCTTGAAATATCTTCAATAACTACCTGTTAGATATTTAGAAAAGACTCGTCACCCACGTGCTATTTTACTGTTTATTATAGCATCGAACAGTTTAATATTAATAGTAACGTTTTTCGGTTATTAAGTCGCGGTTACGAAATACCCAATATTTTAATTACTATAATAAGCCTCTTAATAACTTTGGAAGAGGGAAGTCTAGTCATTATTTTACTTTGATAAAGAAAAACACTATTCTCTCCTCTAGATATCACTCTCACAGTGTTTACATCATCTCTAGAAACTAGACAAAATCCAAGAATCGACCCCCGAGTTATCGATATAATAGGACTATACCACAAATAGGTATCAGAGCCAATGGGATGATTAGATCGTGTGTATGCGCTATTTCATGCTTGATTTAGATCGAAAAGTTTGACCTTTGCGAAGTCACTAACATCGTTTATTTTGAAGATCTCTGATTTGTTGTTTGTAATATAAAGTTTGGGTGTTTTCTAGTTGCTATAACCTGTGGTACAGGTTGCAAAAGAAATCACAGCAAAATCGGTTCAAAGCGGTGATTTTTATAGGTGGACTTTATGTGGTGATACAAAGTCGTTTTTCTTCCTGGAGCGTTTGCCAGACACGATTTCTTCACACGGCGTTTCTGAAAAACATTATATTATTTTATTAAGTAGGCTTAGACCGCTCCCTCTGCACACACGCGGGTGCTTAGAGTGGCGACTTGCTACAAGCGGGTCGAGTTGTTACCTAGAGCAGCGGTTTGCTTACCAGCGTTTGAACAGGTGGACGATTTGCTCAAGATGGCGAGTTGTTACTATACACGTTTGCTTACCAGCCTGGTTTGAACAGTTTATCAAGCGGGTTAAATATTTTTTAATAGCAAATATCCATGAGGAAACTTCTGGGCGGTTTGCAAAAGCTCACGGCGGTTTGATAAATATATCTTCGCGGTCGAGGTTGCTTGGCACGAGTTGTGCTTCGGCCGAGTTGCCCTAAAATTTCCACCAGCGAGTTGCCCTTAATTCTTCGCGTCGGGTGCTTTGGCAGTCGAGAGTTGTGTTCGGATCGACCGATTTGCCCTAAAATACCACCTCCTCGTAGTTGGCCTCTATTTCCTTCTTGCGACGGTTTTGGTACCTCTGGCGGCGAGTTCTGATCTTCTGTCTATCGAAAATTTGAAATATTTCAAACTCGGGATTTATATCACAAAAACAAAATAAATACGATATACGATTAACCTCACCACTTTTAACGTACACTCAACAATAATCATTGATCGACTCAAAAACATATCATCAACATAAAAAACAAGATGTCTAGTATGCAAGAAGACGTCCAGTGTGCCGGTCTGACACAACGCCACGCAAAAGCTTGATAGACACAACTTTGAATCTTGGCAACAACGATACGGTCGTACTGTCTACGAAGAGTTATGGAGAGAAAATATTATGTAGTCCATTAAAGAAGGCCATTTAGATGGGAACGGTCTCAGATGTTATTTACTGGAGGAACTGAGGGTGCAATTCCAACAAGGTTCCAGTACGTTCTACGAAGTCCTTAACGACCTGTTCAGCTGAAGAACAAGGAAAAGGAATAAAGCTTTAACAACATACCTGCAACCAATATCCTAACTCTCAGGTATACCAAAGGCTCTACTCACTCATCAATTATCACTATACGACGCTCAAAGACATTTGGGAAAAAAGTGAAGATTAATCTGGAAGTTCTGATTAACAAAGTATGACAGGGACTTCTCTCAGATATTAAACGATGAATTATGTAAACACTTTCCCCTCAAATCAAAGGAGAAACCCTTCACAGGATACTACGTTAGGTTACGAGAAGCTCATTAATGACATGATAAACAACATCAAGATACCATTCCAGGATGCCAGCTTACCTCCAAAAGTTTGTGAACAACATGTTGCCTGAGTGGGAGTAGCATTCATAACTGAAGTTAAAACTTAACAGAGGTTTGAAAGAGTCACACTGTATCATTGTATGCCTACTAAAGCAACATAGGTGCATCCTAAATGAGAACAAAATTAGGATGAAAGGTTCTGCCAACGCAAATAATGATCCCTATTGGCACTAGGTGTGCGTGACCCCCTCAGTTCACAGTATCCAACCCAATCATCCAAGTCTCCTCAATCCTCAACAGAACCATATCCTTCAGACAACTTCAAATGAACTCAGGAAGTTCTTCAAACAAAAACTTGACTTGAAAGTTTATCCAAACTCACTTTTCCCTCCTCACTCAAATCGTACAAAATCACATCTTCCTCAAACAAAACAATCACTTAGAGCGTCGTCAAATGCAAGGAACAAAGCTATGGTTCAGGACCGGGCAAAAGTTGTCTGGTTCAATCTGAGTCCGTGGAAGATACAATGCGAATAATCCAGAGGAAGACATTTCAAGACACAATACAAGAGGAAATGTGTAGCTGCGGGAATCGTAGCGGGACAGAACAGAGGAGGCATTATAATCCTGGTCAAGCGAAACCCGTCAAGGCTACAACTATAACGGACTAGGGCACCTAAGCAACGAGAATGTCCACAAAGCCAAAGCGAGCTTCAACTATTCCTACTACTTCAGAAGGACAAGAAGCTAATAAATGCAATCCCAGGAGAGTGTGTGCAGGTCTACTAGATGAAGAACAGTCAATTTTTCTCGTCGCAGGAGAACAGGTTACTCACGTAGATGATAAAGTGGAAGATTCAACCGCGAATGATTTGCATCACTCAATATGGGACCAAGTACATTTGAAGCTGATAAATGTGATAGCATTTTTCGACTCTGATGTAGACGAGGGTCGCCAACCACACAGACCAGTTTTCATGACAAATCACACATCGTAAGATCTAATCTACGATGAAAGTCGGACATCATAATGACTCAAATACTTTCCTTCTGCAGGTAAACATATTCATGATAGACCTTATAATCCATTTAGATGACATCATGACGTAACAAACGAGATGCAAACCGATGAACAACCCAATACCGTTGTTGACTTCCGAATCGACTAATATGAGTAATAGTATTACTATTCCTATGATCAGTACCATGAAGGACAACGAAGATCATGTGTTCAATAGAGATGTAATCTTCTGTACGCAATGATGCATTTGATGTCAACTTCTCGATTGAAAATGCATGAACAATGGTGTAGCAAAGTAGATTTAGCAAATACACCAACATGGTAGTTAATGACTCATGTCGACCTCTGAACTTGCGAGATATAAGGAACTGTCCGGGAGTATGAAAAATGGGGCAAAGTCTTGAAATAACTGATAGAGAACTATAATTGATGAAACAAATATGAGGAACACAAATTTTCTCAGACCGAAATAGAAAGGAAACGTACGTTAAAATCTGCACATCAACTTCATTCAGCAAAATACTCCTTAAGTGTTCTACAGTTGACCTTATAATAAGTCAAAGACAAGAAGAAGTAAGATAACTCATTGAAATAGGATTTTAAACAAAAGGAAGACAAATTCCTTGAAAGAATTTTTCCTGGACCCAAAAAGCAGCTAAAAAGATAATATTGAAGACATAGAACTTTATACAAACAGGATCCCCAGTCTGTTCAAACAGTTCCATGTTTGTGTAAACCAAAATCATTTACTGATGAAAGCCAACAAGGTAGCAATAGGCTACAGAAAATCCCCTTAGCTCACCGCTCAGTAACACAAAGCAAGCTCAGTCTGCTCTGTATAATGGCATGTACTATCAAATACAATCAACACACCCACAGTCATATAACTCTGACTCAAGGATACGCTTGAGCTTACCTGAGATAACTAGGAATCAGAACTGCTGATGAAAATGCATAGCCCACTATGTATGCAAAACAAAGTTAGGATGCCCCCCCCCCCCCCCGATTACTCGAAAGAAAACTTACTTGCAACCTTTGCTCTCCCCAAAGAAATCTCGGACCCCACACAGATATTTGGTCATAAATTATGACAACACCAGGAAAAAGAGGCTGAGACCTTAGCTCCAAAACCAATTCAGCAATTGACCGAGTGTATCCACCCAATACTCCTTTCCAAGCTTGTCCACGCCTAAGCACATCTCCAACTAAAAGTCAGGTGAAGCATTAATCTTTAATGGTACTCACACAACTTTTCTTACGGAATTTGACACAAACTTGCAAAACTAGAATCACAACCATCAGGTATTTACAGAAGGGGAAAGATGGTTATAGAGCAAACAAAAAAGGATGCTTTACCTCACTTAAGTATTCCATTTTTCAAAACTCATAAAAAACACTTAGTTGGAGTTTCAAACAGCCCTCTTCTAAAGAAGTTAAAGAAATGAAAGAAATTTTTTTACCAAATGAATAACGAAAGTGACAGAATGACTGTATACAAGACTATGTTGCAGAACAATTGAAAAGCGAAAACCCTTCTCATTGAAAATGAGGAAATTTAGTCGACATCCAACTGTTGTATGAAGTGTACAAATCACCTTATAATACATCTTTCGAATCTAGCGGGCGGAGTGCGCGGAGCGAGACCATTGATTTCCTAAAGTTACATGATGAGACAATAAAAAATCTTTCAAGCTACTTGAAACGGGACAACCTAAATTTTGCAATAAAGTATCAACATCTTCAAGAAAGTATTTTGATAAGAAAAATTCCACAAGCATCACAGGAAGCTCCTGATTTTAAAAACTCATTCTTTAATATCCAATAATCTGGAACATCAGACTTCAAGAAAAAGGACAACGTGATTAGAAACTTGACAAGTTCAGTCGCAATGTGAATGACAAAAGTTGTGAGCCATATAAAGTCTAAAGATCGTCAGTTTTAACACTACCTGCTCTCATAGAACAAAACATCTGCGTTAGAATAGAACTAGAAAAGGTCAAACAACATTTACAAGGAATTCTTGTATGACTCAATTGAGTGCGCGTGCTCCACACAAGTGAAATATACATCTACGATGTTAAATGAAATCTAAGAGTTCTAAAAGCTCAATTGCAAGTAAAGAAGCCTGTTTTTCACTATGACTATGTCAACACCAAAAGTTCTTGCTCCTGGCATGTATGGCATTTACGGTTAAAACACCCCATCCCACCAGCTCATACCCCTGAAGAACAATAGACGCTCATGTTAAACTATATCAGCCATCTTAAGGAGAAATGTAGAAACCGGTTTACCGCGATTGTAGAAGAAGCATAGTAGTAAAACCAACCTAAGTATAAATCACTTAACAATGCTATGCAAATACACTAAGGTTATCTCCAGGAATTGTTAGAATCATGTGATTGGCACTTGCCCACAAATATCGATTAAAAGATAACAAGGCTCCCTCTACCCCTGTTTAGCTAGGAAAAACGCAAGTTACGTTTAGAGATCGATAAACCAAACTCAATCTAGCAACACACCAGAAACACAAAGTGCACCAAGAGAGTTCAACAGACTATATCTCCTACTATGATTCCCTCAACAGAGTAAACGATTCACTGAAGCACGCGGATCAACAAAGCCTAAAGCATACAACAGAAAAATAGGATCCTGCTTAGCTACGAAGGAGAATAAAAGCAAGGAAGTAGAAGTACGCCTTAGGACAAATAAGTGTCATTGGACCAAAGTGAATCCGGTACTGAATTCTAGCATTAGCTCTAAGCAGTGTTGTAATTAATCTCACATTTCTAAATCGTGTGCAACACACGTTGTAACAAATATGTAAACATCTGGCAAAAGTCATGGAATCTGTGTTGTTCATATTTTTGAATTCTGTGAATGCTACCTCCACTCTTAACACTGTCTTGAATAAAGTGGAAACAGATTCTGGCAACCAAAAGGCAGACTGTCTGATAACAGTCTGTACAAGACAAGCGGTTGGAAAGCTACGGAAAAACTAGTTGCAAAATTGGTTTATAAATCGGAGGACCCACAGAAAGAAACTCACCTTAGGAAAAACTTGATTGTCGTTTTCTCAAATGAGAGACCCACAAAGAAAGCAAATTTGCCTATAGGCGAAATGTTGCCCATTTAACCTAAGCTTTCTCGTGCAATTGTTCAACCCTCGTATATGCTAACCAACATGACCCCCGAAAATCGGGAGGAAGCCGAAATTCCAAGACTCTCCAAACTCGACTGTTTTCAAATGCAGTCGTACAGGGCATGCTTTGTGTATCCTGGACTCAGGTCTGTTCAATAACATATGACTGAGGAATCGTTCAAACAACAGCTCATGAATTTTTAGTGGAAAAGTTCATCGGTCCAGTCAGATACAGAATGATCACTTATGAGCGATCATCGGGTTTTATGGGAGATGTAAATTTATGGAGTGACAGTGTGATCTCAAGAGTATACTACGTGGAGGACTTGGCGGACACAATCTACTTCTCTGTAGGGCAATTTTGGTGATTCAGATCTTGAAGTTGCCTTCAAAAGCATACATGCTTTGATTCGAGATAATTAAGGATACAATATCCTTAAAAAGGTAGATCGTGCAACCAATTTGTAAACGATATCATAGATGAAATAATGAACACCTCACCGATTAATGCTTGCTAGTCCAAAGCTTCACAAATCTAAATCATGGTTTGGTGGCATCGTCGCTTTTAAACCATTTAAACTCGGCAAAGATAAACGATCCTTGCTCGAAAAAGATACTGGTTAGCGACTATACCTAGATTGGAAGTTTAAGAAGGACCTTTGCTCAGACCCGTCAACTATGGGAAAAGCAAGAATTCACCCCCACCAGCCAAAACTCTGAAAATACAAATACTTGAAGTTCTCAATACACTCACATGGATCTGTATGGTCTAATGAGAGTCCAGACAGTATTAAAGGGAAGAAACTACATCATCGTCAACGTGGATTACTATCTTCATCAAGATTCACAATGGGTAAAGTTCTTGAGGTCAAAGAAGAAACTCTAGAGTTTGTCATCCAACATCCTTAAGCAAAATACAGTTTGGACCTCAACAAAACAGTCAGATTCATCTGCACAGTCACGGAACGAATTTCGTCAACCAAATTAGTGTAAAGCAAAACGCTATGAAGGTGTTGCAAATTTCCATCAAAACGTCTGGTTCCGCGAGAACTCCTCAACAGAAACGGCTTTGTGGAAAGCCCCCGCAACCACCATCAATCTCCCGCAACCGCGGAGCCCCACCAACGCACCACGTGAAACATAACACTGGTGAGGAAGTACACTTACAATCGATGATATTCCCACAAAACGTCTCCCCATGTTTCGATGCAGAAGTTGTAGCCCACTGCTTGTTACACACCCAGAACTGATCACTAATTCAAACTCGTTCATAACAAGACCCCTTATGATGCTTGTGATGATAATAAGCCTGATCTACATTCTTCAAGAAGAATTTGGTGGCTCTGTGCCATCCTACAAATGATAGCTGAAAATCTAGGCAAAACTACTTCCAAGCCAAAGCTGACATTGGGATTGTTGTTTGGGTATGCTCCTAGAGGAAGGGCTATTAGAATCTACAACAAGAGACCTCGCTCGATTAATGGAAACAATTCACATCACTTTCCGAATGAGATGCAATCAAGTCAATGGCTCCTGCACGTCAATGAGTTTTAGGACCCGAGCCTTTCATCATGACCCCTGGACCAACGTCAAATCAGGGATCGCTCCAAACCGATAAAGAGCTGGAGATTGTTAATTTCAACCAATGTTTTGATGAACACCCTTGAACAATACTCGATTCAATGAACCACTCACCTGCATTCTCTACTTGAAATTAAACGCTACAATCTTTTCCACACCGGTACATCTGTCTACACACGATTGCCAAGATGCACCGCGCAAGTGCCTTCACTCGTCAACATCTGAATTCATCATCCAGTCCACCATCAAGAAATTGCATGAAGAACCCATTCACGTTCAGAAAACCCCAATCATTCACGATGATTCTTCATCCTTCACATAACCTAGTTTAACTGGACCAGTTTCGGACACAATCATCATACTGGGAATGTTATTCACTGGAAACCAACCCAAGTTTAATTACCACTCAAGCAGATCATCTCAGAGATGACCTAAGATCCCACTGGATAGACTTCGTCGGCAATACCCTCCCCATCCTGTACTTCAGAAATCATTAGATCCGATGCTTTGTGTGCTGTTTCCACACTGAACTGTCCTAAGATCGAACCCAAACGAACTCTCAAATGGCCTGATAGAAGACTGTTGGTTTCAGGCCACTAGCAAGAGAAATTCACAAATTAGATCGACATGAAGTATGGGAAATTAGTACCTAATCGGTCCCAATCTATGTATGGTTATCGCTCTCAAAGTGGATCTACAAAGGGAAGCTTGATGAATATGGTGATGGTACTGAAAAACAAGCTCGATTAGTTGCAAAAGGGATATCGTCAGGCAGGAGGTATTGATTTTCAAAGAATCCGTTATGCTCCAGTAGCACGGAAATCAGAGGCCATCAGAAATATTCATTGGCCAATGCAGCCACCAAGAACATGATCATCTACCAGATTGGATGTTCAAAACTGCTTTTCTAAATGGAGACCTTCCAAGAAGAAAGTCTTATGTCCAGTCAGCCAGAAGGATTTGAAGACGCAGTAAAATCCTACTCACGTCTATTCGTCTGAAGAAGGCTCTTTATGGGCTAAAGCAGGCACCGAGGGCGTCGGTATGACACACCTCCAAAGTTCCTGTTGGCCACAATTCTTCAAGGGCGCCCGGGATCCACCGCTATTCCACACGCAAATCAGGCAAACATATCTACTTGTTAAATATACGTGCGATGACATCATTTTATGCGGCCTCACCAGATAATAATGCGTGCACTCATTATCAAAAGAATGAGCTCCACATTTCAGATGTCGAATTATAGGGACAAAATGTCGCGTTCTCTAGGATTACAAGGTTCCTCAAAGTCCCGGAGGCATCTTTATCAACCAATAGCAAAATAGGCTCTCGAAACCTTACAAAGAAAGTATGGAATGGATCTCCTGACCCGTTGATACACCAATGGTGGATCGAACTTGAAACTGGACAGAGGATCCACTGGGGATCCAGATGACCCAAAACCTGTCGATTCAGAGAATGTTAGTCTCCCTTATGTACCTTACAGCCAGTCAACCCGACCTTGTATTCCCGTTTGCATGTGTCTGAGATAATCAGGCTAAGCCTACCAAAAACACATTGAAGCAAACAAGACTGTCGTCGTTACTTGAAAGAACCATTAACATGGGTCTTGGTAACTCCGAAAACAACGCCAGTCACTAACAGCATATGCAGATGCGGAATCATGTCGGATTGTCAAGACATTCAAGAACGGAGTAAGTCGGGAAGTGCCCTCAGTTTCTTGGAGATAGATTGTTACCTGGTCACAAAGAAGCAACGAAGCACGGCAATATCAACTACAGAAGCTGAATACATTGCCATGTCTGGATGCTGTACTCAAATCCTTTGGATGCGATCCCAGCTCAAAGACTACGGATTTGACTTCAATAAAATTCCTCTGTACTGTGATAACAAAAGTGCTATTGCTCTTTGCTGTAACAACGTCCAGCACTCTCGCATCTTAAACACATTGCACATACTTCCGGCACATTTCATCCGAGAGCAATCGGAAAATAGAGTGGTAGAACTCTACTTCGAGCGATAACGAATTATCAACGTTGCCATACATCCTCACCAAAGCATTACCAGAGAACGGTTCGAAATTTCTTCTTCCACCGCCTACGCATGAAGCAGTTTTGAACTCCCTGAAACTCTCAAAACGTCTTCAAGAAGAGAGGAGAGTAAACCAAATGCCTTCGGCTTATCATTTCGTATACAGTTATTAAAAAAAATAATAAGTAATTAAAATTCTTTAATAATAAGTCTAATAAAATACTTAGGAAATATTTTAAGTCATTTGGGGTTACTAAAAGGCTTGCAATTACTTCAAATTGCAACCGTTTTTTGAGTTTGCGGCATGGATTACTTTATATCCATGCTTTATTAGAGTTGTTCCTCTCAACAATGGTGAGGGAAGAGCTGTTCGCCTGACTCTTATACCTCTCAATCAAAGACTACACACCTTTCAATAGAAAAATTGGGTCTGTTGTTCTTTGGCAGGGGGAGATTAACTGGTGAAAAAATCTAAGGGGTTTCAAAAAGCCCTGTTGGATGATATGAATAGTGTAATTCAAATAAGATGATTTTTGTATTCTAATAGGTTAAATTTGGAGGGGAGTTTAATTAATTTTAACTCAAAGGTCCAAAGTAACTATGTGGTAATGATAAGGGTTTAAAAAGCATTCTTGCTCTTTATTTCCTCTAGCCTTACTAACCAATAGGACCATAAGTTGCCATTGCCGTAATCTTAGAAAAGCCTTATAGAATACAAATAACAAGAATTAAAAAGAAGATAGAAATCCTAAGGGACTCAATGTCCAAGCATCTAACTTACAAGTATAAAAGGCGGCGGCGATTTGCCATTTGGTCAAACTTACCAAATCTCAGTCAACGAAAAACACTCTCTCCTCTCTTTCATCACCGCAACACGCCGCCAAGCACCAATCCCTCGAACTATTGATATTTCCTGTGCACTCTTGCAGAAGGCTATGTATCAGAACCTAAATCTAATCAATTATTAAGTGTTACAATATCAATGCAATCGATCATAAAAAAAAAAAATGAAAAGAAAACACATTAAAAAGTGTAGAACAAATAATCTAGGGCGTTATAACAGATGATTACAAGACCATGTAGTGGTTTGTCAAGGTGTGATCTAGTTGCTGGAAAATTGTTCATAAGGATATATATTAAATGAGTTTTGATGTGTGCGTTTTTCCTATCTCAAACAATAGTAAATAAGTTGCTTTTTGTTTCTTAACGGGCGGGTTTTGTATTTTTAATAAGTAGATATACTGTGTGTTTGATGAAAAGAATGGTAGCAACTATATCTATGAGCCTAGAATGCCTAGGACTGGATTAGTGTTGAAAAAGGAGGTGTGGGGTTTGAATTTTAAGAAACTATTCTGAATGGCGAGTTGCGTATGTTCTAGGTGGCGAGTTGGTTATTTTTATTCAGTTTTTAAATAAAATAAGCAACCCGCTGGTTCAAACGGGCGGGTATGCCTAACCAGCCGGGTTTGCATACCAGCGAGGGTGGTTTTGCCTAACAGCGGCTGCCCTAATACAGCGGACGTTCCCTAAACAGCGGGTTGCCTAAACAGCGGGTTGCCTAAACAGCGGGTTGCCTAAACAGCGGGTTGCCTAACAGCGGGTTGCCTAACAGCGGGTTGCCTAACAGCGGGTTGTCTAAACAACGAGTTGTCTAAACAGCGAGTTGCCATAATTTTTCTATTTTTTTTAGCGAGCTCCAACGTAAACCCACGAGAGATCGGCGTTTGTACCTGTTGGAGTCTAAAATACTAGAAAAATTATGGCAACTCGCGTTTAGTCAACTCGCTGTTTAACCAAACAACCCGCTGTTAGGCAACCCTCTTTTAGGCAACCGCTGTTAGCAACTCACTGTTTAGGCAACGCCCGCTTTTTGGGCAACCCGCTGTTTAGGGCAACCCGCTGTTTAGGCAACTCGCTGTTTAGGCAACCCGCGTTGTTAGGCAACCCCGCTGGTTAGAGCAACCGCTGGTTAGCGCAACCCGCCGTTTCTGCACCAGCGCGTTGAGTGATTTATTAAAAACTAATAAAAATAACAACCCGCCACCTAGAACATACGCAACTCGCCCATTCGGACTAGTGTTCTTAAAATTCAAACCCGCACCTCCTTTTCAACACAATCACATCCTAGAGGCATTCCTAGGCTAAATATACCAATCGCCTACCATTCTTTTCATCAAACACACATAAATCTACTTATTAAACTACAACCCGCCGTTATGAAAAAAAAGCAACTTATTTACCATTCGTTTGAGATAGCAAACCACACATCAAAACTCAATAATATATACCTTATGAACTATTTCCGCAACTAGATCACACCTTACAACACTACATGTGTACTCATCTTGAAAACGACCCTCGATCTATTTTTCTACACCTTTTTAATGTGTTTCTCGATCGATTCCATTGATATACACACATAATAAATGATATAGATTTAGGTTCGATACATACCTTTGCAAGAAACACTGGAAATCATAGATTCGAGGATTGGTTCTTGGCGGCGAGTTGCGTGAAAGAGAGAGAGAGTGTTTTTCGTTGACCGAATTTTGTAAAGTTTGACCAAATGGCAACTCGCCGCCCCTTTTCAATACTTGTAAGTTAGCAAGCGTGGCACATTTTAGTCCCTTAGGTTTCTATCTTCTTTTAATCTCTTGGTTTAAGTCATTTCTAAGGCTTTTCTAAGATTAGGCAAGTTGGCCAACTTATTCCCATATTTGTTAGTAAGGCTAGGAAACAAACGAGCAAATGCATTTTAAACCCTAAGCAATTACACACCTATTTTAACTTTGACCTTTGATTAAATTTAAAAACCTCCCCTCCAAATTAACAACACTACTATAACAACAAACATCTTAAAATTACACTTTCATCTCATCAAACAGTCTTTTAGCAACCACTTAGATTTTTTCCATTTACTCTCACCCCCTCAAACAACGACCAATTTCTATTGAAAGACTGTAGTCTTGATTGATAGGAAAGATCAGCGAACAACTCTTCCCTCACCATTGTTGAGAGGAACAACTCCAATAAAGCATGGATATCAATAACCATGCCCAAAACCTCAAACCGCTGTTGCAAATATGAATAATTGCAAGCTTTTAGTAATTTCCAAATGCACTTAAAATATTTCTAAGCATTTTATTAGACTTATTATTAAAGAATTTTACTTACTTATTATTTTTTTTTAATAACTGTAATACAAAGGATCACAACCCATTTGGTTTACTCCATCTCTCCTCTTGAACGACTTTGAGGAGTTATCAGGGGATCAAACTCTTCATGTCCTAGCGTCGGAAGAAGAAATTCGAACCGTTCTCTTGGATAATCGCTTGTGGTGAGATGTCTGCAAGTTGATAATTCGTTTCCACGAAGTAGAAGTTCAACACATCGTAGATTTTCCACTTGCTCTCGGATGAAATGGTGCCCGGTATTCAATGTGTTTAGAGCGAGAGTTGCTGGACAGATTGTTAGAACGACAAAAGACAGCACAGCAATAGCACTCTTTGTTATCACAGTACAGAGGAATTTTTGAAGTCAAATCCATAGTCTTGAGCTGGATCGCAGCCAAAGGATTTAAGCACAGCATCAGACATGGCAATGTCTTCAGCTCAGTATTGATATTGCCGTGCGATTCCGATGCTTCTTTGATGACCATCTAACCAATCTATCTCCAAGAAACTGAGCACCTTCCCGACATACCCTTCTTGAAATTTGACATCCGCATGATCCGCCTGCATAAGCTGTTAGTGACATGGCGTTGTCTTTCGATACCCAAGACCCATGTTAATGGTTCCTTTTAGGTACCGAAAGACACGTGTTGATTGCTTCAAGGTGCTTTGGTAGGCTTAGCCTGATATCTAGCACACATGCATACAGCGAATACAAGGTCGGGTCTACTGCTTAAGAGTCCATAAGGGAGCCAACCATTCTCGAATCCGCATTTGGTCAACTGGATATCCCCTGAGCCCTCGTCCCAGTTTAATTCGATCCACCATTGGTTGGTATCAAACAGTGACAAGAGGAGATCCATTCCATATTACCTTAAAGGGTTCGAGAAGTCATAAATTTTGCTTGGTTTAATAAAGATTGCCTACCGGGACTTTGAGCAACTTGTAATCTAAGAAGAACGACATTTGTCCCCATCATCGACATCTGAAATTTGCGGAGCTCATCTCTTTGCAAATATAACACGCATATTATCTGTTGAGGCAAAAATGATGTCATCTACCTTATTTGATAACAAGTAGAATATGTTTTGCCTGATTTGCATGTGAATAGCGGCTGGATCCACGCGTCCCTTGAAGAATTGTTTGGCCAACAGCCAACTTTGAGAGTGTTGTCATACCACGCCCTCGGTGCCATGCTTTACGCCCATAAAGAGGCCTCTTCAGACGATCGACGTGAGTAGAATTTTCCTGTCTCAATCCTTCAGGGGCTGACTGACAAAGACTTCCTTCTTGAAGGTCACCATTAGAAAAGGCCGTTTTGAACATCCATCTGTAGATGATCATATTCTTTGTTGCAGCATTGGCAATGAATATTCTGATGGCCTCTATCCGTGCAACTAGCAAACGATTCTTTATAATCAATACCTCCACCTGACGATATCCCTTTCACTCAATCGAGCTTTGATTTTCAGTTACTCACCATTAATTCATCAAGCTTCACTATGTAGATCCCACGTGAGAGCGAATAACCATAACATAGATTGGGCGAGGTTACTACATTCCCATACTTCAAGTCGATCAAACTTGTGAAATTCATCTATGCATGGCCTGTAAACCCAACAGTCTTCTATCACGGCCTTTTTGCAGTTCTTGGGTCCGACTTTGGACATTGACATTCGTGGAAACAGCACCACAAAGCATCGGATGCTAACTGTTTTCTGGTAGATACAGGATGAGAGGGATTGCCAACGATGTTATCCAGAGGATGATCTTTGGTCCATCTTCTGAGATGATCTGGAGGGTAATTAACTTGGTTGGGTTCCGCTGAATTAACATTCCCAGATGATGATTGTGCCGAACCTGGATCTCCAGTAACAAGGTTATGTGAAGGATGAAGAACATCGTGAATGATTGGGGTGTCTTCGTGAATGGGGTCTTCTGCAATTTCTTGATGTTGGATCTGGATGCGAATATCATAATATGTTACGATGAACACTCGTCGACCGGTGCATCTTCATAGACAATCGTTGTAGACAAAGATGTAACCTGGTGAGAACAACTGAGCGTTTAATTTCAGTAGCAGAAGGTACTGGTTCATTGACTCGAGATGTTCAAGGTGTTCATCCAACATTGTTGAAATAACCTCTCCAGCCCTTTATCTCGGTTGGAGCGATCCTGATTATGAGTGGTCCAGAGGGTCATGATGAAATGCTCCGGGTCCCTAAGCTCATGCGTGCAGGAGCCATTGACTTATGCATCTCATCCGAATGTGATGCTGAATTGTTTCCATTAATCGACGAATTTCTCTTCTCGTAGATATCTGATGCCCTTCCTGCTAGGAAGCAATACCCAACAAAAATCCCAATGGCACTTTGGCTTGATAGTTGTCCAAGATTTCACTAGGTCATTTGTTCAGGAAGGCACAGAGCACCAAATACTCAGAAGCAATGTAAGATCAGGCTTCTTATCACGCACAACGTCATAAAGGGGTTTTGTTATAGACGAGTATGATTAGTGATCGTTCTAGGTGTAACAAGCAGTGGCCTACAACTTCTGCTCAATAGAAACATGGAGCTTTTGAGAATATCCTCATTCGTACGTGCTACTTCCACCATGCATGATTACGTTTTTCAACAACGCCGATTTGTTGAGGAGTTCTCGGAACAGACTTTTGATGAAATATGCCAACACCTTCATAGTATTCATACATAACTTGGTTGACGAATTCCGTTCCGTTATCTGTGCAGATGAATTTGACTGTTTTGTTGAGGCCAACTCTGTATTTGCCTAAGGAAGTTGTCGACCAACTCTAGAGTTTACATCTACCTCAAGAACTTTTACCCATGTGAATCTTGAATAGTCCATCCCCACATGACAAGATGTATTTCCCCCTTTAAATACTCGTGGACTCTCATTAGACCATACAGATCCATGAGAGGTAGAAGAACTTCCATATTTTCTATTATTCAGATATTTGGCTGTGGGAAGAACTTCTTGCTTTTTCCCAAGTCTTGACAGGCTGAGCAAAGAGATGACTCCTTCTTAAACATCAATCTAGGTAGACCTCTAACCAGATCTTTTTCGAGCAAGATCGTTTATCGTGCCGAAGTTTTAAATGCGTTCTAAACGACGAGCACAACCATGATTTAGATTTGAAGCTTTGGACAGCAAGCATATCGGATAAGATTTTCATTATTTCATCATCGATATCGTTTACAAATTGGTGCCACTACTACCTTAAGGATACTTCGTACCCGTCATATCACGAACAAAGCAAGTATGTCATTTCTGAAGGCAACTCAAGATCTAACCACAAAATTGCCCTACAGAGAATAGATTGTGTCGCAAGTCCCTCCCGTAGTATACTCTTGAGAGCACACTGTCACCCATAACATAATCCTCCATAACCCCAAGATCGCTCAAGTGATCATCTCCTGAAATCTGACTGACCCGAAGAACTTTTCCACAAAATTCATGAGCTTTCTTGACGATCCCTTCATATGATTGAACAGCCTGAGTCCAATACCAAGCAATGACCCTGTACGACCCTGCATTTTGAAAACAGTCCGAGTTTCTGCAGTTTGAATTTCGTTCCCCAATTTTTTGTTTGGGTCCTGTTGTTAGCATATGACAGTATGAACCTTGCACAGAAAGCTTAGTTAAATCGGCACATTCGCCTAATGCAAATTTCTTTCCTGTGGGTGTCCTCCATTGAGAACCACAATCAATTTTCCTAAGTGAGTTTTCTTTCCTGTGGGTCTCCATTGATAACCATTATCTGCCAATAGTTTTTCCCGAGCTTTCAAACCCTCTTGGTCTTGACAGACTGTCTTATCCGACAGTCATCATTGGTTCCAGATCTGTTTCCCTTTATTCAAGACAGTTTTAACAGTGGAGGTAGCATTCACAGAATTCAAAATATTAACAACACACATTCCATGACTTGCAGAGTTTACATATTTGTTACAAGTTTTGCACACAGATTTAGAATTTGAATTAATTACAAACGCTAGAGCTAATGCTAGGAAATCAACCCGATCAGCTTTGGTCAAACTGACTTATTTGTCCTAAGGCGACTTCTCTTCTTCTTTTTTTCTTTAAAATTTTTTTTTTATTCTCCTTCTTCTAGCAAGCAGGATCCTATTTTTCTTTGTATTGCTTCTAGGCTTTGATCCGCTTGCTCATGGAATCGTTTACTCCTGTAATGGAATCATAGAGATATTAGACCTGTTCGAACTCTCTGTGCACTTGTGACTTCTGTGTGTTGCTAGATGAAGTTATGGTTTATCACTAAAACGTAACTTGCTGTTTTCCTAGTAACAGGGGTAGAGGGAGCCTTGTTTATCTCTTCATCGAAACTTTTGGTCATGTTCCAGTCACATATTCTAACAATCCTAGAGATAACTTATGTGTATAGGCAAGCAAGTTAAGTGAATTATCCAGTGTTTCACCTATCTCTAGCCTTCTTCTACAATCTACCCTAACGTTTCTACCTTCTCCTTAAGATGGCTGATATAGTTTAAATGAGCACTCCAATTGTTCTAAGGGCATGAGGGATGGTTTAACGTCATGGCATACAGCCAGGAGACAAGAACTTTTGGTTTGACATAGTAACTAATTGAACAAGGCTCTTTACTTCGCAATTGAGCTTTTAGACTCTTAATTCATTTATACATCGTAATGTATTTTCACTTGTGTTAGCACGCGCAATTTCTACTTGATCATAAATTCCTTGTAATGTTGTTTGACCTTTCTAGTTCTATTCTAACGCAATCATTTTGTTCACTGAGAGCCAGTGACATCATTAGCATTATATGCTCACACACTTTTGTCATTCACGATGAGCGACAAATACTTTCAAGTCTCCCCCTAAAAATCAACGTTGTCATTTCCTCTCGCAATCTATGTTCCACGATTCGCTTGATATAAAAGACGCGATAAAATCTCAGGAGCTTCCTGTATGCTTGTGAATTTATTATCAAAACTTTCTTGAAGATGTTGATACTTTAATTGCAAATTTGTATTCCCTTTCAAGTTTTGACATAATTTTTTGACTCATCAGAACTTCGACATGTCCAGCTTCAAGATCTAGAACAAAGTGATTTTTCCACATCACAACACCAGTTGTAGTCGACAAAATTCTCATGTCAACGAGAAGGTTTTTCTTTTCATTTCAGCACCTTAGCTTGTCTACAGTATTCTTGTCCACTCGTTATTCATTTGATCAAAAATTTCTTTCATTTCTTAAATTCTTTAAAGAGCCTGCTGCGTTTTAACTCCTAACAAAGTGATTATTTTAAGAGTTTTTGAACAATGGTATTACTTCCGTGGAGTAACATCTTTTTGTTTGCTCAAAACCTCCTTCCCTTCTTGTAATACCCGATGGTGTGATTCAAGTTTTGTGCAAGTATTGTCAAATTCCGTAAAAAGTTGTGTGAGTACCATAAAGATTAATCTCACGCTGAACTTTTTAGTTGGAAGAATCCCTGGGACAAACGCTTGACAGGAGTATTGCGAGTGGATACACTGTCAATGCTGAAATTGGTTTTGGAGCTAAGGTTCTCAGCCTTTTTCCCTGTTGTCTTCCATCTATGGACCAAAATATCTGTTCTGGGCTCAGATTTCTTTTGGGAGCAAAGTTGCAAGAAAGTTTTCTTTCGTTAATCGGGGGGGGGGCAATCCTAACTTTGTTTCTTTCCATCACATAACGGGCTTTGCATCTTCACACATTCTATTCCTAGTTATCTCGCTAACTCAAGCGTAGCCTGCTGAGACATGTATGACAGTGGGTGTATGATTGGTAGTGACTAGTACATCATTATACACAGAGCAAGCACTGAGCTTGCTTTGTACAGCGACACATAAGGGATTTTGTAGTCCTATTGCACCTTGTGCATTTCATCAAAAAAGATTTGGTTTACACAACATGTGAACTGTTTGAACAACAGATCCTGTTTGTAATAATCTATCTTCATCATATCTTTAGCTTCTTTATTCCAAAAATTCTTCAAGGAATTTGTCTCCTTTTGTTTAAAATCCTTTCAAGAGTGTTACTTCTTCTGTCTTTGCCTTATAATGGACAACTGTCAGAACTAAGGATATTTTTGGCTGATCGAAGTTCAGATTTTAACGACGTTTCCCTTTCATTTCGGTCTAGATAATTATTCACCATTTGTTCATCAATTTTTCGTTCTCTACATTAATTCAAGACATTTGCCAGCCACATTTTCATACTCCCGACCAGTTCCTTATATCCGCAAGTTCTCCAGAGGTCACTCGAGTCAATTAACTACCAATTCCTGGCTAATTTGCTAATCACTTTGAACACCCCATGTTTTTCCATAGCATTTCATCGAGAATTGACATCAATGCATCATATCGAACAAAGATACATCTCTTTTGAAGCAACATGATCTCGTTGTACTTCTATCAATACAGATCAACGACATAGTATTACAATACTCAAATAGTCCGCATCGGAGTCCACAACGTAGTTGTGAAGCTTCATCGTTGCATCTCGTTTAATTACAAGATGCTCATCAAAAGATTTATAAAGGTATCAAGATCAGTAACCTTCAAGAAGGAGAAATTTGAGTCATCGTGACGTCCCGACTCATCTTATATTAGATCTTCCGATGTGAGCAATATGTCATGAACGAAGGTCTGAGTGATGGGACCCCTCGTCAACAACATAGTCGAATGCATCACATTTATCATCTTCAAATACATGTCCACTTTCACCGCCAAATCATCCTCGTTGAATCATCCACATTATCATCTACTCTGGTAACCTGACTCTCCTGCAAGAAACAATGAAAGTTCTTCACCAGTACTGCAACACTCTCTGGGCTTGCATTAGTAGCAGCATCTTGTCCCTTGAAGTAGACTGAATCTTGAAGTCGCTTTGGCCTATGGACATTCTCGTGCTATTAGTCCAAGTCCGTTATAGTTATAGCACTTGATTGTTTCGCTTGACCAGGATTAATAATGCCTCCTCTGTTCTGTCCTCCTACATTCCCAGCTACACCATTTCCACTGTAGATGTTTCTCTGAAATGGGTCTTCTTGATTATTTCGCATTGTTATCTTCCCGGACATCTTGAACCACAACTTCTTCCCTACCTGAACCACAGCTTTGTTCCTTGCATTAGACGACGCTCTAAGTTGATTGTTTGTTTGAGGCAAGATGTTGATTTGTACGATAAATTGACGGAGGGGGCCCAAGTGAGTTGGATAAATTTCATCAAGTTTTCTGTTTGAAAGAACTTCCTGAGTCATTTGAAAGCTTGTCAGAAGGATAACGGCTCTGTTGAGGATTGAGGATACATCTGGATGATTAGTGTTAGATACTGCTGAACGAGGCGTCCGACACAAGTGCCAAATGAATCAATATTTGGTTGACCAGAAACCTTTCCCCATCAAAATTTTGTTTTCCATTACGCATGCACCTCATGTTGCTTAAGTCTAGGCATACAACTGATCACATTTTGACTCTTATTTTATTTTCTTTTTCAAACCTCCTGTTAAGTTTATAACTCAGTTATGATCTACTACACTCAGCAACATGTTGTTCACGAACTTGTGAGTTAAGCTGCATCCTGGACATGGTCCATCTTGATGTTTCTCATGTCATTAATGACGCACCTTCGTAAACCTAACGTAGTATCCTTTGAATGGTTCTCCTTTGATTTGACGGAAGTTTTCAAATTCATCGTATAACTGAGATTCCTGTCCTCCTTTGTTAACTCAGAACCTTCCAGAATCATCTTCCACGTTTTCCCAAATGTCTTTTGGCGTCATAAAGTGATTGATGAGTGAGTAGATGTATCCTTGTATACCCTGAAGTAGGCATTATTGGTTGCACTGAATTCAGTTTTTTTATTCCTTTCCTTTTCTTCAGCTGAAAGGTCCGTTAAGGACTCTAGCACTGTACTGGACCTGTGTGTGAATTGCACCCCTCAGTCCCTCCATAATAACATCTGAGACCGTTCCCATCTAAAATGGCACCTTCTTTAAAGGACTACATAATATTCTCCTCCATAATCCTTTCCTTATATCAGTACAGAACGTATAACTTGTTGCCAAGATTCCAATTCTGTTTCTATCAAGCATTGGTGGGCGTGATCAGACCCGCACACTGGATGTCTTCTGCATACTAACATCTTGTATTATTATGATTATGAAACAGTTTGATCGATCATGATTAGTGAGTGTAACGTAAAAGTGGTGAGGTTACGTTATTCTATTTTGTTTTAGTGATAATAAATCCCGAGATTTGAAATCATTTCAAATTTTCGAAGACAGAAGCTCAACTCAGACCGCAGAGGCTACCACCCGCTGCAAACAAAATAAGGCAACTCGCGGTGAATTTTACGGGCAACTCGCCGAACACACACCTCGCTTGCCAAGCAACCCGCCGCGAAGTAATAAGGCAACTCGCTGGTGGATATTTGAGGCAACTCGCCGGACACAACTCGCTGCCAAGCAACCCGCCGCGAAGAATATATTGTGTATCAAACGCCTTGATTTTTCAAACCGCCACAGAGTTTCCTCAAGATATTGCTATTAAACTATTTAACCCTCTGATAACCTGGTTCAAACGCTGGTAAGCAAACCGCTGCATAGTAACAACTCGCCTCTTGAGCAACTCACCACCTGTTCAAACCGCTGGTAAGCAAACCGCTGCTTACTAACAACTCGCCGCTTGAGCAACTCGCCACCTAAGCAACCCGCCGTGTGTCAGAGGGTTGTACCTACTTAATAAAATAATATTTTTCAGCAACCCGCCGTGAAGAAATTCTGGCAACTCTCCACGAAGAACAACGACTTTTATCAACACAAAATCACCTATAAATCACCCTTTTGAACGATTTTGCCTTGATTACTTTTGCACAACACAGTACCACAAAGGTAAAGCAACTAGAAAATAGCACCAACCAACTTTTATCATTACAACAACAAAATTCATAGATCTATCAAAAACGAGCTAGTGCCCTTCAAAAGGTACACTTTTTACCGATCTAAATCAAGCAAGAAACGCACATACACACGATCTAACATCCCATTAGCTCTTGATACCATTTGTGGTAAATCCTATATCATAACACGGGTCGATTCTTGGATTTTGAGCTATTTCTCAGAGAGAGAAACACTTGAGAAGAATATCTACGAGAGAAAGTGTTTTTTCCTATCATAGTAAAATAATGACTGAGCTCCCTCTTCAAATTTATCAAGAGCTTATATAGTACTTAAATATACCGGTATTCGTACCCCGACTTAAACCGAAGAAACGTACTATTAACTACTTAAACTACTAGCTATAATAAACAGTAAAATACACTGTTGACCGGAGTCTTTTTCCTACTATCAAACAGTTAGTAAGCAAGACTAATACAAGCCCCTAAGATATATTAAATGCATTTTTGAAATATATTAAGAGTCGATCAACCATAATAGGGGTAAGGTAGTATGAAGACTATTACCGATGGTATCCATTCTACACAATATCGTTTTCCTAGACAATACCGCGATACATGACAAAAGCTGGTCTTCTAATACCTAACATGCATATTCCAACACAAGAAGCAACACCCCAAAGACTTTATTCTAGGTTTTATACCAATCTAAATAAACACAATAGAAGGTTTAGCCAAGCATTGTTATAGATAAAGCAAGAAACAGAGAAGAATCACACAAAAAGAACATATTAGCAATATAAAAAAGTCCTTACTTCGATTTAGAACATGAATTAAAGGAAGTAAAATAGAGTTGTGATGCCCAAAATCGTCTAACAGATGCTAAAGAACTAGGGTTCGTACCCTCTTTTTTATTCTAAAGTACACACTTAAACACCCAATTTCGGGTTTCGTAATCTGTGACGCCGTCACCAGCTACATGAAGAAATTCTTAAGCAATGTTGGTGTAGGTCCGTAGTCTTGTCCGTTTCTTCTCCAAATGCGCCCAAGTCATGTGTATTTCTTCCAAATGCCCTCCGAATGCAAAATACATTAAAAGGAATGATTAAGTACCTATTTTGGGCATAAACACATGATTTAGGAGGTTAAACGGCCCTAAAAGTGTATAAATAAACACACCTCATCAAAAACCCCTACATCTTTGGATTTTCATTTCCTCAACAAATGGGCTTTTCTAACCAATATGAGGGTCATTCACATACCACTTTCAAAGTATTTTACAACACAACCTTCTAGACGCTCTGTAAATCTAACATTAGAGCAAAGAATATACTAGCACCTCCATAAGTGGTTTGGGATTCTCCTCTTCACTCAAGTGTATAAGTAAATTATAAACATAAAGCGGAAATGGGAAAATCAACACTCATATAACCTTTCCATAGCAAATAAATTTACACTTTAGTCTTGGTAAAGGATCAAACCTTGACCGTTAGGCGCAAGCATTATTCACATTACTACTAAGAGGTCCTTTTTAAAGGGTGTGGGGAGTAGCTTGTAAGATAACATATAATGGAAACGGAAATGGATAGGCCATTAGGTAGCTCTAGGGTGAATTTGGAGTGGAAGGGTTTGCATTTATTTACACGAATACCACTTTGTTTGGTTTTGCTAAGACAAGAACTCGAACCGAAGATAGCAAACTCTACCACACTCATACAATCAATCTCTTTCTTTTTTCTTTTTTCTTTTTTGAATAACATAATACATCATAAACTTTGGGCGTTTATCACAACACGTACCCTACACTTGAGCTTTACATGCTCGATTTTAAAAATCTAACTAAGACCCGATTTGAGGTGGATTCAAAATAACATAAGAGACATCTACAAACGTATGGATGGTAATGACTTAACTTTCTGCCCCCATTCTTCCACAGAATAAATACTACCATGAATCCAAATCGTCCAAAAATAATATTTTACAAGACACAGGACTATCAACTGTGTACTCAATAATTAACTTGGGTTAAAACAATAATGTACTAAAAATGAGTATATACAAGGTAGGCTAAGGCGATTTGAGTGTAACGATTGGTTTAAGGGTGACAATGCTCTTCATTAATAGTCCGGTTTAACCAGAAAATTACGAGAACCTTGAAAAAGGATAGGCTCGGAGGGTTGTACTAGGGGTATCCAGCACTAAAGGTGAGTGCATGGCAAGAGTGTGGGAATCAGTTATATGATTTGTGTTACCATCATAACAATTACCAGGTTTACAAACATGGGTTAATCCTAATGCCTCTTATCAAGCAAATCCTAATACTTACTATGCGGTCTCAGGATGCATCACAAAAACAAGTTCTAGAATTTAATATACTACCGGTACACTCATATAATTTAATACCGATCTCAATGCTCCAGAAAAGGCGACGAAGACCACACGTACACATCTGTAACGACGGAATAGACACATGTGACTGCTCACTCCTTAACTCGAGAAAGCTAAAGGTATAAACTATCTTGGGCATCAATAATAGATACCCGAATTCCTAAAGATCTAAAGGCGAACCTCACATTTTGGGGTGAGGAATCCTGAGGGTATTGTGCTAAGACATTATAAAATTCACTATCCATAGGACGACTAATTAGAAACCCGGTTTCGTCAGTATCGACATAAAACTTCTTTTAAATTGGGTAAAAATTACCTCTAATCTATTCTATCCGATATATTCCCATAATTATGACGGACAAAGCAAATGCAAGATGAAATGAATAGTCCTCTAAGGCTTATTTCCCCCCATACACCAAGTTGAACTTGTCCAAATGATCTATAACGGTACAAGGAAAAAAAATAAGGAAAAGAACAGTACTCCCCTGTTGCTTTATACAATGGAGAAGAAACAAGCGATAACTGGTTAAATCGTCATCCAAGAATTGTCCAATGAAACTTCCTAAGAACTTCCAAGCTTCTTCATCAAATATAACATGTAATCAAAGACAAAGACAACTATACCAAGACAGAAAATGTGCGAATTCAAATCTCTACAATATAATTTAGGGTTTGACTCGATAAAGCAGTAAAGATAGGATGAGAGAATTGTCAAACTCATTTGGTCTTTGCAGGTTTATAACAGAAGAATACATATTTTAAATGTTATTCAAGTTTTGTTTTCTAAATAAATTAAAAAACATTAAGTTTTTTTAATTTTTGCGGAAAACCTTGGCGTTTGATGCCGTCAGGGTTTTCGTGACCACCGTCACAGTGTCGTATTGACGGACGTCGCGCTGTAAATCGTGACGCGTCTCCACGACCTGAGAAAAATGAAATTTCTATTTTATTGATGAAAAATTTTCCTACAACTTGATTCCATAAGTTAGTTCCTGTACAAATAGCTGCATAGAACCTGAATTTGATTATTTACTACATATGACTCAAAAACCTCGACGCAAATAATCTAAAAATACATTTACATCTGTTTGAAATTGGATCTCTAAAAACTGGATAAATTTCCCCTACACTTATTGTTTGTAAAATACCTTTGATTGAAATTAAAACGAGGTTAAGAACAATAAAAAGCATGATTACAAGATAGAGTTCGAACATGATATAATAAAATAAAAAGAGTAAAATACAAGACACTCCAAATTGCAGGAAAAGTAAATATTGGGTTGCCTCCCAAAAAGGGCTTTTCTTTATTTTATGAGTCTTGTAGCTAGACTCGAAGTCACACGTCCTTACGTGACTTCTCCTTTGTTATCCAATACAGTTACATATTCAGGGCCTAACTCTAAACATTCCTTGTAGAACCCTAATATCTTACTCATTACATAGTCAACTCCTCTTCTCTTATCTTCCTCGTTCCTAATGTAGGCCGATTTTGTGTGTTCCTTTTCTAGGTTCGACAATGAGTTGTATTGTTCTATCTTATGGGGCATTTTATAGGCAACTTCATCGTTTTCGTTGGTGAACCTAACTACTCCTCCGGGTAAGTCATGAGTCATGTTGGATATTTCAATAAAAGGCCTCCCTAGTACCACTTATGACAACCTAGGGTCTATGATCGAGCTAATATCTTCGACAATCATGAAGTCTACAACATAGGTGAAGTTTCCTACAAATACATGCATCCCTTTAATCCTTCCTGTGAAATTACTAATTCCTCCATTCGCATTTTCCCTAGGGTCAAGTTTTCTCCTCATGATCCAATTATACATCATTCGGGTCATGATATTAAGAGGGGAGTTAAGGTCAATGTAAGCTTTTTCGATATGCACATGCCTAATGTTGCATGGTATCTTTAGGTTGGAGGGGCATCCTTCCGTAATGATGGGGATCCTTAGAAATATTGAAGGGATTGGGCCACTCATTAGGTATCTATGGTAGGTTAGCTCATCTCTAGTCAGGAGAGTGTCGAATTATTTGTCACACCCCGCCAAGGCGGAAACGCGAGGCATAACGGGAATGGATATCATCACAACATAATGGTGTCACAATAGAGAAAACTACATGAACTAAACGGAACATAGGGGACACAAAGTGTCATGAAAATACCCAAGCAAACATAAAATAATATCCGGCGTCTTATATTGAAGTAAAAGGGGTTCACATCAATACTAAGACATGAAATACAACCAAAACAAGTCTAAGCGGTTTAAACTAACAAACATTCATTTATCAATCGAATGAGAAATAAACTAAGAGATTAAACTCCGCATGCATCCTATGGTCTCTCTATCCACTTCTCTTATTCGTAAGATCCTCATGATGCTCACCTAAAAATGATGCTTAAAACGTCAACACAAAGGTTGGCGAGAGTCATAGGTTTAAGACACGAAAATCAAAGCTTATAAATAATTATTGTGATTAATCCAAACATGGCAGGACAATTACTGTACTATCATACAAGCTAACATGCAAATGAAACCATAATGAGCATGGGAAAGGAACGTGTCCCTCGATCCAACAAGTAACAACACTTGGGTAGGAACATTACCCCTGATCCATTAAAACCATCACTTTACATGGGAAGGAACGTTACCCCCGATCCAGTATCACAGCAAATGGGTAGGAACGTTACCCTCAATCCCGATATCACAACAAATGGGTAGGAACGTTACCCTCGATCCCGATATCACAACAAATGGGTAGGAACGTTACCCTCGATCCTGATATCACAACAAATGGGTAGGAACGTTACCCTCGATCCCGATATCACAACAAATGGGTAGGAACGTTACCCATGATCCAAATACACATAAGCATTTAGCACGTAACATACAATAGCCAAGTAAAGTCCATACACTTTCAGAATAAAGACATATAATCCATCCAATAGCCAATTAGAACATTTCAAATCCATTTGTATCATTTCCATCCAAATTTAAAAACGATGTGAAAAGAGGGACTATGAAACTCACCTGATGCTCAAGCAGCTTGCAAATATCTTACACAAAGCTACACAATAAAATATAAACGTGTTACCTGTGACTAAGACAAATGCTTATGCCCATGTAACAATCATATGATGGATGTCTATGGTGTTTAATTACCCCCATGGGTCACCCCGACACCATGCCTAACTTTAACCACTTCGTTACTCATAATTCTAATGATCTACATTTTACTCGAAAAAACAGAATTTTAGTGTCATTTATCTCGCTTCCAACCCTTACCTATTAAACCAAATAAATTCTTACATAAATCACCTATGTTCATTTAGGTGTTAACTAACTACCTCATTTACCCCAAAAGAATATCACATGTACAAGTACCTCAAATAAATTACTAATTCAAAAGTACCCAGATTCAGAACTGAATGCGCACTAAAATGTTTGACCTTGCTAACCATACTTAGGAAACTAATTAGAGGCTAATTTTCACAATGAAGTTAATAGACATAAAGAACTTGACTTCTATGTTTTGGCTAACCTTAATTCGAATTTAAAATAGGGGTTTTACCTCTCTAATTATGACTTAAATCTGACTCGTATTTACTGTTTTAATAACTTTTCTTGCAATGACCATTTGACTAACTTCCATAATTCAAAATCATTCGAGGCCAGACTTTTTGAAAAGTAGACTCTCTGAACTATAATTTAGGCACCGGAAACACCTCAAAACACATTTCTAACATCAAGATATCATTCGATGAACACGACCTAAAAATCCGTCAAACCCTAAATCATGAATTAACGCGAATCTAACCCTACCGTTTGCATGAACATGATCCTAATCAAACCATAAATGCATTAGCATGATTGAAAATATATGAGCTAGGGTTTTATATAAATCTAATTAAATAGAATCCTAGTCTAATTATACTTAGGATTAGATAAAAAACATTTTTTTCTTTTCTTAAAAATTCAGACCTTACCTTGTATATAAAAAAAATTAATTATTTAATTACTTTCATTACCTTAATATCCT